>JAZBGZ010000253.1:20850-35628 GCA_037414795.1 Stenodera caucasica | reverse complement strand
ATAAATAGAATAAAATAGAAAATAAACAATTGAAATAGCTTAAAAGAGAAGCTCATTAAGGATAGCGAAAGAACGATGTAAGTACTTTGATGCAAAAAATGCGAAACTACAAATTGCTTTATTAAGGTTGTGGAAGTTCGCCTCTTTTATATTAAGGTAACTTGAAAAATAATCTAACAATAAGAAGCTCTCAATATAGATTCACGTTTTATAGAGACTCGATTTTTTCAAAAGATATTTTATAGAATAAAAAAAAAACAAGTTCAAGACACTATAAAATTTTTTCTGATGCTTGTTTGAATCTATATTTGTAAAAATGTTCAGTGGAAGAAATACAAAATGTCATTTAGATTTTGTAGTTCTAGAGTCACGTTTCCAGAATTTCTACACGTGTAGTTCGAGATTGTTTTTATAGCGGCAATAATTTAACAATTTCGAGCTACAAAATCTAGATGAGCTTGCTTAGATTAACTGAACTCCTATAATCTAGTCGAAAGAGATGTAGCGAGATCAATAATTGACAATTATTTTATTAATATTATAGAAAATAGAACCGTTGAGATATTTCAAATATTCACTAATTAAATATAACTACAATAATTCATTTATCTCAACAATGACAAGAATTTTGTTCCAATATTAAAGTTGGAATTTGGTATTTAATTTTTAAACTCGTTCGATAAGTCCACATTTTTATTATGATCTCGATTAATTTGAAACCATATAAAAATTTTCCAACATTTAATAAAATGTCATAAGTTCGAATAACAAACAGCATAAATCTGAATTAGTGATTTCAAAATTGGCGTCTGGTAATCCCCAAGTGCGTCAAATTGTTAAAAGTTTATTTTAGGAGCTTTGAATTTTTTTTGATTCAATTCTATCAACTTAACAGTTGGGAGATAATGCTTGTGAGAATCTTCAGATTTTTCTACAATCATATCAAATTAGTTGTCATTGTTTCAGTGGAATTGGGACATTTTCTAACAAATTGTTTATTTTCAAATAAGGAAAGGTTCTCCAATTAGTTCCATTTCATTTTAATTTAATTAGATCTCCGTGCGCTTTTCGAAATAATTTTGGGAGAATTTTTGTGAGAACATCAAGTTATGTATGAGCTTACAATTGAAAATTTATTAAGAAAATTAAAGAAATTTAGATTTAGACATTTATTTTATTTAAAAATGAATATTTATCTTACGGAATCTATATTTTTGATCTAAATAAAATAAACTCAATGCAAACATATAATTTTATTGAAAATTATTGTTTATCTCTTTGGAGAATAAAGAAAAAATTAAAAATAGAAATCCGCAGAAAGAAATCAATCGATCATCAGTTTGCTATAATTGTTGATATTTAGATTTACACACATGAATTTTCAACAGTTCATCAAGTTATCCCCCAGCTTTGGGATCAAACTTCTTGATCAAAACTTTAGTGAAACTTTATTCATTATAAAACTAATTATACTTCGTACAAGTAAACTGCAAAATAACAACAAACAATTAAGCAAACGTGCATACAATTAATTTTGAATCAAAAATAAACATTTTTTTAGTGAATATTTCATTTACGTTCATTCAGACACTCTCAAGTATATTTCGTTTGAATGCTTTTTCATAAAATTTTACTATTATTTTGAACTTAGCGCCAAATATTTGAAAACAGTATTTGATATACATACCTGTGTCTGATATGACGTGTGATTTTTTTTGTTACATTTTATTGCGCGAATTTCAAAATTAACTAAGATATATTTCTTATAAATTAGAGTTTTTGCCTTTGATTATTCTCAACAAAGGGTTCGAAACTTTAATTTATTCTATAATTTTTCTATAATTTCCAAAACTCATTGTTTCACTGTTCTTTTGTTTTGATTTCTTTCAAATTCAATGTAATCGGGAATATTGCCTGGAGTTAATTTTAACTTTGAATTTATTTATTTTTGAATCGAGTTTCATAATTTTCCTCTCACTAAAAATATGCTAAATATCATAATTTAGAACATATGTATATTACGTCAAATTGTAGTTCATCAGAATCATTATAAGAAAATTAAAAATTATGTTAAAATTGATATTCTACCAACATATTTTTAGAAGAAGCTTTTCCATAACAATTTCGAAGTTTATTAATGTAAACTTGAAACTTTTCCAAGCATTGTATTTGTTTACAAACTTGTCAATCAATGTTTATTTATTTAAATAATTTATTCTATTTATTATTAGGTGATATAACTGAAAGTTTATGTCCAAAATTACAGATAACTTCACCTGTCTATCTAAACCTTGATTTTCTTACAAAATAAATAAATAAAAATTGCAAAACTCGTGTATATGTAATTGTTATTGATTGGATAAATTTCTGAAATAAATAATTTCTAGTTTTGCGATAGTTATTATTGATAAATTAGATTAAACAGTTATCATTTTTGCTATAACTATAAGAGTGACATTGATAATCATTTTGCATGACATAATTTGAGCCTATTTTTATCCGACAAAACATTGTATTAATTAATAGTAAAAGGCTGAACGAATTAATTTATTGTTTATTCTCCTCTCAGATTTGTCTTTTGATTACAGAACACAATAAAAAAAATCATTACAAATTATACACGATTAGATAGTCAATATTAAAATGGGGATAATTATCTAGTAATCGAAAGAACTTCCGCATCAGTAACGCTAACATCAACAAATTGAAGGTTTGTACGTATTTACATAAATTAGAGTGTTCTAAAGCAATTGTAATTGTATTGGAACAATATACAATGTTTATTTTTCTATTATTTCGGGTTTAATCTCTATGTGTTCTTTTTGAAGATAACTAATGATTAAGTTGGAAGTTTATTTAACATTTGATTGAGTTAAACGGGATGAAAAGACCAATGTTTTCCACTATCATTACAGAAGATTAATGATTACTTAGATATTTTTTAGGGAGGAAATTGATTAATATGTTATAATAATTATTTGTTTTGTAATTCACGCATACCTTATAAATCTAAGCACATAAAAAAAAAAATCGGTCATCAGATTTTACTCGATGTTAAATTTAAAACGGTAACACAAATAATAAAAATTGTTGAAATCACTAGAATTCAGTTATTCAAATAATTTGATCGAATGATAAATTCACCTTTCAATTTAATTATACGGAAAGATTTAGGACAAATGTAATTGGATATAAATTGGAATCTCAACAATTTATTCATCAGAAAATTCTCAACAAGGCGCGATCTGAATCCATAACTTTAGCCTCGAATCCATCATGATCTCTAAGCAGTTTAGCAACTGCATTAAATTAAATGAAACGAACTCAAATCGTTTGTGATTCACAGAAATTTTTCGATTATTTTTAAAGTAAACAGTAAATGAGAATTGGGATATTTAAGTTAGTAAAATTAAGTTTTGATCTCCATATTTAACTTTGAAGATGGGCAACTTTATCGATCAGTTCTAACTAAATAATTTGCTTCTGATTTAGGCGAGATTATTGCCGATTATGTTTAGATCATCATTAAGTTTGAGAAGGGCTTTTTGAATTCGACCAAAGTTATTCTCGACCAACAAAAAAGCAAGAATGAATATTTTAAATTGTATTTCTGATTTCAAATTCGAAAACAATCAACATAAAGCGTTTTCCAAAGTTTCTCAACACAAAAAAAAGGGTTCATCTATGAGTAGTCTGCCTTATAATAAGTCACGAGACACCATGGGCTGCCATCAATTTTTAGAACAACGTTAATGGAAAGGATCAAAAGACCTAAACTAATGTCAAGCACACAAAAACCATGAAAATGAAGATTAAAACCGACTTAAAGTATTTATGTTCGCACAATTTTATCCATGCTCCCTAAACTAAGCTCACCATTATTGTAATCAACAATAAAAATAATTAACTTTATACCTATAGAAAAAAATACTACAAAACAAACAATCAATTCACACATAAAGCGTAGGCGTAATCAAGGTTCACTAGCCCAAAGCTTTTGTACCTAATTTGAATATTAACCTTGTTATTATTGCCAGAATAACGAACTTTATTGATTTATCCAATTTAATATTTTGATCAACATATCAGGTATCTATTTAATATAATAGATGAGTAGCAGCTACATTTAGCATTAATAATTGGAAATTAACTTAACGGATGATGAAAAATAGAACTTTATTAATCTCGAATGGGTTTCGGGTTGAATCAATTGGGGGATTATTGAGGGTAATATAGAAATTTTCAATTCAAGGCTCCAAAACTAACTATCACGCATATACAATTCTCTAGCGATAAAAGCAATTAAATTAATAATTCTCTTTCAAAATAGAAACCTCTTTAATTCATATTTTTTCAACGACAATAGTGCAAAGCAAGACTGACATCAGTTGAGTTAAAAATAAATTCAAGATTCTGAATAATTATGCGGCTTTTTTCTTTTCAAATTGCAACTATTGTATTATGAAAAAATATCAATTTAATATACCTTCATATCTAGTTCTAGTTGAGCAATAATGAAAAACCAACAAATGATAAAAGATGAAAGAGCAGTCGCCTCGATTTAATCCATTTATAATGGATAAAATTGGTTGGGATTGTTAAATGCAAATAACAAAACTCGATAAATCTACATTATAAATTAATTTGATTTCATTTAATATTGCTGTTGTCTTTGTTATTTGGTCACAGTATTGTTCGTTTAACACTTGATTTGATTAGATTTCGACAATACCGATAAAAGTTTTCCGTTTTTTACAATTGAATTGGAAAGAAACTGAAAATTTACAAATTGAACTCAACGAAATAATCAACATTGGAAATCTCCAAAGTATTGTTCGGAACGTTTTTATCCGCTATTGTGGAACTTGGACCATTTCTCATCTCAATCGCAATCTTTCATTTGAATAGCTAAATAATTTATCTTTAACTAGGTAATATTTTTCGATAATTTCAAATAATAATTGATCAATAGAGAAATAATTAAGATAAAATGGCTGTAATGTTAGTTCTTATTGACAGCTTTCCATCATTAAATATCTAGAATTTTTTAGTTGGATCTCGATTTTCCATGAGTAAGCGAGAATCAATATGTTGAAGACCGAAATTCAAGAGGACCTTTTATATTTCAATATCATCACCACAACCACAGTATTATAATACGATCGAAGAGATTATGACGCTATATTTACGAGTTTGAGAAAATAAAAGGAAGTAACATTTTCCAATATGGTAGTGGTTTTTTTTGTTAGTTCAAGATCAAAACAGAATCGAATTCTATAGAAATAAGAAACCTGTCAAACAGTTTTTGATCACAATAAGGATGTGGGACTCGTTCAAATTAGGTACTCTTCCTATAATATAAAAAATGTTCTCAAGCAGTTCTTTTGAATGCTCAAAAAAAATTTTTTGATTTATGCCAACAATTATTTATGATTTTATAAATTTTTGTTTAATGATAATTACTAAAGAATATCTACTATTAAAATTCAGAACAAACACTAATTAAATCAAAAGCATAGATATTAAAGAGCAAATGCAAAAAATAACCATTGTTTAACTACTAAAGTGTCGCTTGAAGTTCCTGCTGGATTTACAATTTTCATTTTTGAATAGATCCAAATTTGAAAGGTTCTAATTAAATTCAATTAAAATACAAAAAAAACACTAACAAGATTTTTATGATTGTTATTATTTAGATAGACTTAAAAACTGAATACATTAAACAATAAAAATCCTAAATTAAATTTAAATTTCCGAGCTTACCTGGTTGTGAAGCGGTCGTAATTATATTCAAATTAGATTCATTCCAGCTGATGTTCCAATAATATGATTAATTTTAGGCAACAGGTGTACGAACATAAAATCGTATATTCGTACACTCACAATGTCCTAGTGTTGTTGGTATACTAAATAGATGTGAGCGTCGCGACGCGCTTTTACTTTATTGTATGAAAATTGCAAATATATGTGTATCTATATATATATTTGAATGCGCATGTCTCGCAACTTGTTGCAGAAGAGCAAATGAAAGAATAGAAAGAAAAAAAGAAAAAATAACCCACGAAAAATCTTCTGTTTATTACCAACAGAAGCTCATCAATAAGTGATAGTTTTATTTAAATTCAAAAGAGAGTGAATTATTTTTATCAAACGTTAAAGTCCAGATGCTGGAAAGAATTGTTTCCAATACTTTTCGCTTACCTATGTGAATAATTTATTGCTATTTGTAATTGAATTTATATAATATTGATAAGTATTTTAGAGATTTACGATCTCACTAATATTTATAATCGAAAAAAATCCACTCTTATCATTCATAAATCATTGAGAGAAGTGTAACAAAACCGAAAATAATTACCGACATTCATTGGAAATATCACGTCTACACATATGTGTTAAAATGTGTTAATTCATCGCAGTTATTTGCAAATTAATTTAGTAATAATTTTATTGAATAGCAACAATTTGATCATAAGAGTCTTGCATTCCAAACCCAAACAATTCAATTATTCAAACTGAATCCGTTTGAACTAATCTTTATCTTTCAACATTTTGCAAATAAAACAGTCCTTTATTTAAATCAAACGTCAAATAAAACAAATGCATGTATATATATTCTCGATTTTTGTTTACCCAATTGTATATAAGGTCAATTATCTCGATTGATTAGCGAGATAGTCTTTTTTCTTTTGATTTTGTTCCTAGCAAATATTGATCCGGATGTTATCAAAAGTCCTTATTAAACTAATTAAAAATGTATTGAAGATTAGACAGGAGTAAATCTGGGCACCATACCAACTTGTGAAAATAACTTTAACAATTATATTTGAATAAAATCTAAATACTAATGATGTTGAGAGCTTTTAAATGTTTTTTAATTTTGTTTTTGTAGTTTTTGTTCAAGAATCGATCTACTAACGTCACAGGCGGAATATCTATGAATTTACTAACTTTTAAAATTGAATTCAAAGACGGATAAAATAGAGCCTCATTCGTTTATAGTTACCTACGCTTACACGAATAATAAGACGACAATTTAAAAGATTGAAACATTTTTTTGTTGTTATATTATCCCGATTTCATTTAACCAAACGTATTTGTAACTTTACCCAATAATCAAATTCAAATCAAAAAAATATCCAATTTACTACTCGAAAATTCTAGTTCCCCGAGGACAGAATAAAACAAAGATAAATAGAGTTCTTGTGATGGGTGAAAGTTTTATTCGAGTGTGAATTACAAATATAATAACCAAAATATATTTGAGATGAATCAAACTTCATCAGGATTACGGATTGTTTGACTTTCTCCACCACCATTTTCAATTTTCTTCATCATATTATTTTCATTAATCTGACCAGATTCATTAGCACAATTGTTTAAGCTTAGATGATCATTTAAAACTCTCGACAAATGTTCCATTATAGAAGTAATCTGAGACAAATCGTATAATTATTATTTGTGACGTTTCTATTCGACCATGTAGACATGTCAATGGTCAACAGATAGTAAATTGAACGGAGGTGTAACGAATTATTATTGTTTTGTTTTAGTTGTTGATATAAAACTAATTGTGCAAAATGGTGGAGGCGCCGGGTTAATTCTATAATAATTATCAATTATTATAATACCCGTGAGAAATCTATGAAGTTACTAAAAATGATGAATATTTATTGAAAAAAATCAGCGTTATCTGCCATGTATATGTGTTTTCGCTTTGCAAATTTCAAAATTTTCAACCGCTGGCCCTCATCCAACGACTATTGAAATATATTAAGTAAATAACAACAAGAAACATTATAATTTGGATGAAACTCAAACTGGTTCAGTAAATATGACTAAAACCTGTTCGCTTCGAGATATATAAATCCATAAAACAAATGAAACATGTCGGATAAGTACGAATTATTTGAAATTGTAACAAAACAAAAAACTAGACTAGACTTACATCAAAATAAAAATAACTTAATTGTACCTCTTTTGGAATTGGAATTTTACTTTCTTCTAATTCTTTCAAATGTTGCAATAATTCTAAGGCTTCCTTATTAAGATTCATCTGTATCAAGTTGATTATTGTATTAATCAAAGCTGAAGGATCATCAGGGTTGATTGTGAGTGCTTGTCGGAATGCACGCAGCGCATTATCGTTATCATTCAACTCCATTAGAGCGCCTAAAACGATCAGATTTAATCGAAATAGTCGAAATTATTATTGAAATTCAAATCATCAACATACAACCAAGTACAGTGAAAATTTGCGATAAATCTGCACGTAGATTAACTGCAGCACATAAAAAATTGAAAGCTGATGCTGGCTGACTTGTGGCTAAATGGACCAATCCAAGATTGAAAAGTATACGCCAATTCAGCGGTGATACCCATAAAGCCCGTTTCAAACAACTAATTGCCTGTTAATTGAGATTTTATAAAACCATCAATTAATTTACATATTAAAAAATAAAAATATCAAAAGAAAATTAATAGGACACGTTTACATTCAAATTCAAAAATAATTACACTTCTGTTGTATAAAAAGAATATGTATACAATCAAGAAGTGAGTGGGGTGCATGAAATTTATATTTAGTGATTTCCTTGTATACGTATCCAAAATATAAATAAGTACTGATTATTTTGAATAATTGTAGAAATGACAACACAATATAATTTATATTTTTTTTTTCACCAACACCGAATTTTTGTGAGAAGAAAAGTTATTTGAAATAAAAATTCAACACTCTTTGCCCACAATTGTAGACATACTGGGGCTGAACTTTTCTTGAAACTACTTTTTATTGTATTGTCAGTTTGTGTGCAAATTTTCCCAGCACTACCTTTATTCTAAGTGGGTGAAAATTGAGTTATAAACTCCTAAACTAACAAACATACAGAGCAACTTAAATATAAATAAATGACGTTTGAAAAACAACGAAAAGAAATTGTTCAATGGAATATATTCATTAGTAGTGAATTGTCGCTTCTATTTCTAATCACGAATATTAAGAAAAAATTGAATTTTTTTAGCCCAGAAAAACATTGATCTAATCGAAATTCCTGAAATAAATAACACAATTTTTTTTTGAAATCAAACTCAAAAATAGAGCTAGAAATTCGCAATAGTTTCCGCACAAATCTCAGAAAAAACACATATAGTCCAAACAACTTATTTTAAAATTAAACATTCAATTTATCTGACTTGGAAATGATTTTTTGATGACGGTTAGAAAATTCAGCTTTCAAGACTTTCTAATAAAGGGAAAAGTTTACAAATCAAACTAAGAGAAATATGCTACCCTTATTTTGTTTACTGGTTATTTTTGTACAAAAGTCCATAATCCAGCCATTAGCTCATCAAATATTACGATAAATTTGAATACTTTTCAATTGTTTACTCACGGCAATGTGTTTTTGTTTTGAATGGAAACAAAGACCGATGTTATTCCATAAGGCCATAGAATCATAATTATATGAAACGGCAATTTTATATTTTGCTAAAGCAACTTCATGTTCATCATACGACTAAAACAAACAAAAATTAATAAATATAATCTATTTTTAATTATTGTAATTATACTTGTGTAATACAACCAATTCCTAATAGAGCTTTTGGTGATGTCGGTTCTAAAGCTAATGCTGAACTTAAATGTTCAAACGCATTCTGTGTTTGTCCAATTTTCAAATACAATAAACCCAATTCTGTTAACATATGAACACTGTCTGGACAGGATCTGGAAAGTTTATCGATATTACAAATGTTGATTACAAACTTTGTTCTTGTTGTAGTTTTGTACGGACTATTAACTCTAAATTACTAATTAGCTGGCGATTGTTTTAGAGAAATATATCCTTTTATTTAGTCTGAAATTGGATAATGTCATTCCTGTGATTGAATCTCTTACTTTTAATCGAATAATTCAAAATTAAATCAGTTTTTTCTGAAGGTAAAAATTAATAATTTGAATATGCCTTTCTCACACGAATAAATCTAAATTATTCTCTCCACTTTTTCTGATTTTATCAATTTTTGATTACCTCGTCACCCATATAAATAAATAAAACAGAATTTACACGGTATTGAATATTTAGCTTTATTGTGATTTATTGTAGTACATTTTCAGACAATTTCTAGGATCAATAAAATAACACTTAAACGTCCCTAATCCATGAAAGATAATTATTAACTTTATGAGACAAATACAAATAAAAGCGCAATTATTTTACTGTTGTCTTTTTTTTATTTGTTTTTATTGTTTCGCTTGATTAAATAACTAAGATAAAATTCCTAATTTTTTGAGTAATAAATGTATTCAACATAATAATGAAATAAAAAAAGTATGTGCCTTGTTAATAATTCAACTTTAAACAACTTCTTGTAAAGCGACATTCTAAAAATTCATTTACCTCGTTTAATTGTGAAAATCATAAAAATATCATTTTTCCTTCGTCTTGTATAAAAGTCAAAAAACAACAACAAACCAAGAAAAAATCAAATGTCGATGAAATACCGTTTATATTTGTATTTGGAAAAAATTCGACAATGTCATCAACTCAAAAAAAAAAAAAAAAAATAGGAATAACTTTTTTCACGTGTTTATTCACTTTTTTTTCAATAAATAAAGTATGGGAGTTTCGTGCGTCTATCCAAATAAAAACGAAATCTCTGTCTTTTTTTTTTTTAAACAATTTCATGTTTCATTAATTTTGACACTTTTTTTCATCAGAATCCCACATCCAGACGGAAAGATTCGTTCAAAAAAAAAGGAAAAAACCTTCGATTGATATTTTGATATTAATAAATAATAAAAATAAATATAAATCCGATAAGTAAGAAATAAATATTCGGAATTTGAATGAGACAATGAAAATCTCAAGAGTGCACTCTCTACTCTAATCAATGCAACAATAATTGCTTACGTACTCTATAGCTGCTTTACAAACGGTAATTGCATCTTTCAAATCGCCCTCTCCCATGAGAATCCTCATTAAAAGCCCATAAGCAGCTTCATGTTTGCCTAGTTGTACAGCTTTCTGAGCATATTCTTTCGCTTTACTAATATCGTGTAGTTTCACTAAACATTCGCCTAAAAACAAGAAAACTAATTACGTATGTACGTAAAATAGACAATTTCATCTCTTTACCAATATTGTAATATATTTGCCAATCGGGACTTTTAGAAATACGTTCAGCTTCCAAATAAGCTTCCAATGATAACCGAAAACGTTGCATTTCAAATCTTGTTATTCAAATTGAAGAATGAAGAAAAATAATTATTTATAATAATTTTTTTTAATTGGAATAATACTATTATCTACTTACAAACATTTAGCAACTTCCTTAATGTTATCAGGACTTAATGGATTCAATTTCAAGCATATTTGGAATGATTCTAATGCATCTTGTATACGACCTTTCTGACGACAGATGAGACCCTGTTCCAATTAATTTTAAGAGCAGTGGAAAAATATTCATCAAATAATTTACATGAAAAAATTGCGTATTTAATCTCCAATTAACAGATTAATTAGTGATTTTTTGAATTTTATTGAGCAAGAAAAAATTGAGCGAATATCCAGGGAATATATTTCTAATTATGAATAATTAATTAATTCAATGCGGAACTTTACAAATTTCAGAACTATAACTGAAGTGATGTACTTTTCTTTAACATATTGTTGAAAAACTATTTGAATGATTAATTATTTCACAAAATAATTACACATAAGCTAATATCTTTTTCTCTCTACTGTAAAATTTGATTGATTCGCCGAATGTTGATTGAATTAATGTACCTTAAGTCTAGATTCTAGATTTGAGTTTGAAAGAATATAAATCTCTTAATATTCTGAAGATATTTACGATTCTATCGAATATACCTGTGAATAATGAGCAAATTCATTTCGATTACCACTTTTTCGTAATTCGTTCTTAATTAATTCTTCACATTCACTAACTTCGCCACGTACTCGTTGCAAATGTATTAACCAATTCAATTTCAAAACTGAATTTGGCTCCATTACTGCAATATTTTCTGTATTCTCTTCAAAATATAGAGATTATAAAAAAAAATTGATATTTATTTGTAAGGAAATTCAATACCACAATTATTATTTTGCACATTTTCTCTACCATTTGCTAAATAATAATTCATTAGAATTAGACGCACCAACAACGCATTGTTGTAACGTTAGTTGCCTAGTTACAATATAACTCAAAAGTCATTTGATAAGTGTCAGATCAATTTTTCGTTAATTGTGATTATTTCATTTAGTTTTAACAGAAATTTTCATATTTTTTTCAATTTTTAATATGATCACGTGATCATCTTTTAAATCAATAATAATATTAATTCATTTCATCATCTTATTAATATGAATGAATCAATCAAATTAACGCCTTCAATAATCAATGTGGCTTTGTTTATAGAACTCATCATTTTTTCTTAGTATGGTGGTTATGAGAAAATTAATTAAAATTGTGATAAAAAATGGAAACTGCCGGAAGTATTGGAATTTTGATGACAAAAACTCAACGTTTTATATTAGGATCGTTTATTTTAATCCTAGTTGATGTGATTTGGGTGTCATCATCAGAACTAACTAAAGTATCAAATTTGAAGATATTTTTTTTTATGATATTAATAATTTTAAATAAATTTCAGTTTATCTACAATAATAAAACTTTCGAGAAGCCGTTTTTTTGTACATATATAAAAACATCAATGTTCACAATATATTTGTTAGGTTATCTATTCTGGCCACCATGGAAAGATAATTGTACAACTTTAGCAACAAATCCAACCAATTATACAATAATCGATCCAGATCATGATGATGAGAATTATTATAATGTTGCTGAATTAAATAATCATTTGAGTAATCCAGTTTATGTTCCTGTAACATCAACATCAGAATTGGATCGTAATTCAGGTACAGAAAGTGATGATTCATCTGTACGTAGTGTACGTTTTAATAAATTAGCTGAAGTACGTCATATGCCTGAAACTGATGCTACTGAAGCATTATTAGCACGTTTATCTTATCAAGCTAGTTTGAGAGCTGGTGAAATTGCTAAACGAGCTGCATCTAAATTACCTGTATTTCGTATAGCTAAAGTTGCTCTCATATTCTGTCTTTTGGTAATTTTTTTTTATTTTTATCATTACTTTTTGATTATATTGAATAATTTTGTTTAAAATTCCAGTGGTTCTTAGCAAATTATACCTATCAAGTGGCATTATCACAAACTGAAGCTGGTATTGTTAATGTTTTATCATCAACTTCAAGTTTATTTACGTTAATCTTGGCTGCCTTATTTCCCTCGAATCAAACAGATCAATTTACGTTATCTAAATTAGTTTCAGTCGTTTTGAGCATCACAGGAATTGTAAGTTTTTTTGTTTTTTTTTATAATTTATTTAATACAATTATTATTGACTTTTATATTTTGAGGCATTGGTGAGTTTTTCCGATATGTCGATGGAATCTCAAATACCGTTAGGAGCTGTATTATCATTACTTAGTGCATTATTTTATGCTACTTATTTGGTATTTATACGTAGAAAAGTTGATCATGAAGATAAAATAAGTATTCCCCTATTTTTTGGTAATCAAAATATCAATTTACAATGAATCCAATTTTAATTTACTCATAATTATTTCAGGTTTTGTTGGTCTTTTTAATTTAATCTTATTATGGCCATTATTTTTCTTTTTACATTTTAGTAAAGTAGAAACTTTTGAATGGCCTAATCGACAACAATTATTTTATTTATTATTCAATGGTTTTCTTGGTACTGTAATTTCTGAAGCCTTATGGCTTTGGGGATGTTTTCTAACATCATCTCTTCTTGCAACAATTGCAATCAGTTTAACTGTACCAATGACAATGTTTGCTGACGTTCTATTGAAAAAAATCGCATATCCTGTATTATTTTATGCAGGTACAATACCAATGTTAATTGCATTTATTGGTGTTACATTATTCTCACATTATGAAAATTGGGACCCTATCTTTGATATTCTACGTTGTGCCTATTTAAGTATTTGTCGTCGTTCTCGTTTTGTACGGTAAATACTTTTAATGAATAATTTCAAAAAAAATGTTAGTTAATTTAAAATTTAAGTTACAGATTATCGGATAGCACATCTGAACAAACAGAAGCTCTAATTGGTATTAATAATGGTGAACATGAAGCTTGATTTTCGAATTTTCTTCTTATATTAAATTTGATATATTTTAATGGTGCTTCGGACTAACTGTAAAATATATGTGATGATTATTGAAGTTTTTGAATTGTGATCTGACTTTTTAGAGACTTATCTATACATATATATTTTTTGTATTATTAGTAAATATGTATAATTACAATCAACCATTCCCATTGTAAGTTACCTGTTCGCTATTTTCATGAAATAATGAAACGAATCCAATTATGATTGGCGTAAATTTCCCACCCTTCAAGCACAACCAATCACATAATAATATCTAGATTAGTTGCATTAAGAACACTAGATGGCGAACAGGTCGCTTCATTATGAGAATAATAAAAATGTAATGTTATGTTTGTAATAGTGTGCAATTTACCTATTCAGAATAATAAGGTTCAATTTCCAGACAATATTTGTGAAATATTCTTCATAATTTTTATTTTATGATCTCATTGTATCCATTTAGCGAATTGTTCAAATTATTAGAATAATACAAAATATGAAACATTCCAATATATTTTTAATATTAAAAATATTCAAATGGATGTATTTTCTAAGACAAGAGTAGACA
>JAZBGZ010000252.1:31003-52022 GCA_037414795.1 Stenodera caucasica | reverse complement strand
CAGGATGTTTTCGTACAATTAGTAAATATTTACAATAATGTTTTTGCGATATTTTTCCAACACGTGCCTGTTTATTTTAATTCATGTTGTCCAAATTTGAATTTCGTCGTATCAACAACTATCTACTACAAGAAAAACAACAACAATAATAATAATTATAATAAAAATAATAGTAAAAAGTTTCTTTAATGGGATAGAGGTCGTCGTCGCTGTTGTTTCATCATCAAGTAAATACATTGGGAACGATAAGCCCATTTATTATATATGTATTTTTAATAGTTTTTTAATGTTAAAATAACTGACGGTATTTTTAAACTAATTACAATGTTACAGATCAGAAATCGATTTAAGGATAATCAATTTGGAATCATTAATGTGTATTTAATAAATATTTTCCTATAAAAGGGGCAATATGGGAGATTCACCCTTGAAATTAATTTCCCGTTGCTTGAGTGAGCGAGATTACTCAACCATTGACAAGACAGTATCGAATATAATGACAACACATACACCCACACACATATAAATACCTATAATAATATATACATATATCTAGACATATTCAGAGGCTTTTTCCAACAAGCATTTTGTCGAAGAGCTTTTTTCTTTTTCATGGCGGACTTAACAAATCGTTTAAACATTTATAAAAGAATATGTTGACGTTTTATTTACATTTGTTTGTTTACCCCTCCGATTCCATATTATATATTTGTGTATAAAGAGAAAAACGAAAAAGAGTAAGGGTAGGATGGTTTTTGGTATCAAAAAAGAGAAAGAAGAAGCAAAAGGCAAAAAAAAAAAAATGGGAGAAAAACTTGAGAAATCGACTTAGTTCAAATGTAGCATCGTTAAGTTGACAAATTATGATAGGGGGGAAAACGAATGCTAGGAAAACACGAGCTCTTTCAAGTTTAGCTTTTCCACTACTAACATCACTACATTTTCATCGTATCAATCGTTTAGATTTAGACCATAGGGGTGGTTGGAATGATGGGTGGTAGTTTCTGTCGAACGAATGCACCCAATTTCCTGAATGCATTCGATTGAAATTCGATAATTTGTCTCGACTATAGTTATATTTTTCAAGATCTTACCTAAAGATTTCTTAAATTATTTATTATTAGATTAAATGATCTATTAATTAATCCAACTTAATTATAATTTTTTTTTAATTTGTGTACATATAGAGGTGGTCGCGACCGATTGCTTATTAAAGGATATGACGTCACATCCTCTTTGGTCGAGATAACGTTTAGAGAAACTGACGATCTCGTCAATTTAATGAATTTCATTTGTAAAATTTAATTAGATTGAAATTGCATTTGAATATTCTAGAAAATTGAGCATCAACAAATCATTAATGAAATCGAAAATGTCAATAGTTAATTAGAATAGAGAGTGTGTAACGTAAAATGTCATTGCGACGGAAAAAAAAATTAATTTCAAGGATATTTTGAGGATTACAGGAAGTTTTATCGATCGCTTAATAAAAATTCGTTTCACACAAGCTATCCTTATTGTAATTATTTATAAATATAGTCAAGGATAATTTGACATATTTGTTATTTCATTTGCATTTCTATTTTAGTCCTTCTTCTTTCCAGTTAGCCTTGGTGCATTTTGTTTTCGTTATTAATAGAGACTTTTCGTTTATTAATTATTATGTTTTTTTCGTAATGTCGTTGTTGTTATCATGAATTTCCACAATATTGTTATATTAAGAATGATTCATCAATTGCGCTGTTTAAAATTGTTAAATTTCTTCAACTTAACAGGCTCTAACTTGTTTGTGGTAAAATCATGTCATTGAACTTGATAGTAGCTTTTGATAAGTCTATTCGCGGAATTATTAAATGCATATTTATCACCAATTACTCTATTTAAGATTAATTTTCTACTAGTGGATTATCTTGAAGGATAATTATAACTGTTTCCTATAAAATTATGGAAAAAAACTCGTTGATGATGTCAAGAAAAATGTTGAAAGTGATTTATTTTATTTTTCTCTGAAGAAAGTTTGATTTTCTTATAGTTTTGTTTTGTTTCTATGTGTGGAATTTTGGCAGATCGCCGGCATTGCCATTTTTCGTACCTGGCGAAAATAACGAGGATAATGACACCATTTTCTTAAAACTTGTCCATTGAACTAGTGGTGTTTTTATATTATTTTTGGGCCCAATTTGGAACAGTCTAAAATCGAAACAACGGACCAAGTTTCATTCTCATATCCAACACAAATCCAAGAATAGATCATTCCAATTTTATAGCATTTCGCCATCACCACAACCCCCCTCCCACCCTCCTAATTCCATGTGTGTTGTTTGGAATTATTAGCATATTATTAGTACATTTGCCATTTCATACGTTGATTAATTATGGGACTTGGTTATTTTGCTATTAATAATAACCAGACCTTGGACTGTTTCACCCAAAAATTATGAATAATTGGGAGTGTTTAACTGTTATCAATTTAAAAACGAGTCATTATAGCAAATGAGCCCATATTGCAAAGTAATTAGTTAAAGAGTAAAGCGGCAATAGTAAATGGGGTTAGATTAAGTTATGAAGCCGAAAGAGGGCCCATTATTTAGATTTATTGTACGCCTTAATTGTCTACACGGACTCTAACCCTTCACTTCGAAAGCAGTTATAAAATATTCAAACTATATTCATCCTTCCACCCTTGTCTGCAATTAACGAAAACTCTGGTTGCTTATCAAATTTAACTTTGCCTCAATAAAATAGCAACTCTTTTACTATTCCATCATACTCCATCCATTTCACCAAAAATCCCTAGTAAATAATCGAGATAGAAAAAAATCGAATTAAAATCATAAAAATGATTTATTCGACACGTTTCTATAAATCTTGTTGAATAATTCTAATTTGTTATGGATGGTCAAATAAATGTTTCGTGCTTGAACGCTTCTTATATTACAATCTAAAAACCCGAAAAGAGAGACTCATTGATTCATAAATTTTAAAGAAATTTATTTAACGAAACGGCAATCCTGAAGCTGAAACATTCACGCTTCCTGAAAATTCGAGAAGATGCATTGTTGTTGGAGAATTGCTATAGCAAACTTTTCAGGGTCATTGCCTGAAATACGATCATTCTAATTGCTTAAAATGGGGGATTATTTGATTTATTCAAGGGAATCACTAAATATAAATATATTTATTTATAAAAATCGTCGATTGTTATCTTATTGTTATTATTTCGCTTATGCGATATCTATCTATAGCTGATTTATATGCTATTAATTAATGAGTTTATTGATATCTGATAAAATTGAACAAACAGAAATAGAAGTGGACTTAATTTGTTAAACCCAATAGGCCTCTCTATGTTGTTTACGATATTTATTTTTTATTATTATTATAATTCTTTTAGCATGGCGATATATCGAAATGAATATTTCAGTTAGATAAAATCGAATTTGATGGGGATGTTATTTTTTCTGTTGTAATTTTGCCAAGTTTATAATAACGACCTCGACAAATAACAACTTGGAAAAATTTGATGTTGACGAAATATCTTATATGAGAACGCGTAAATATTGACCTTTAACAGAAATTCAAAGCAATCCATCCAAATCCCGGAAATGAAACGAATTCTAACTAATTGTGATGTTGTAAATCAGTCGGTAACCTCTAAATTATTTCTTATTAAAGAACAACTCAATGGTATATAAACATATGTGGTTTTGTTAATTTTAATTTTTTTTGTATAAATATTTCATTTGACTTTTTCTATTTTCAATTAAATTAATGAGTAAAGTAGACACTTTGTCTAGATTTGTTCGAAAAAATTTATTATCTTATCGATTTGAGTTATTAATAACGTTGATGTTGATTCTGATAATAGAGAATAATCGATTGGAGGATGTATAAAAAATTTCTTCAATTGGCAACAATCGATAAAACTAGCCGAATGCCCGGTAGTTTTGAAAGTGTTTTAACAAACATATAAACTACTCTAATAATAATAATAATAATAATACATGCGAATACAAACACACACAAATAGTTCTAATACGTCTTTATAGACTCGTTATTCTTAACACATAGTTCTCAGGATAGGGATATATGTCTTGAAGAAAGCACTCGATTTACTATGTTGAACAGTTTTAAAACTGGCTTTCGTTTCTTTTTATCCTCGTGAAACGATTCGCGATTTTACTATATAGCTATATCTACTATTCGAAATCGCCCGTAAACTGACTAGAAACTTTAAAGGAATTTTTCAAATAAAAACCACATAAAATTTTCATCATAACATTCAAGTAGGAATAATCGTTCCTTTTATCTTTATCATCATTCTCTTTTAAAACTGCCACAGAAAACTCAATTATCCTGATAGCTAAACGAAATGATTTTTAAGTGTTTTGAGTGGAACAAGAAGGGTAGGCGATTGTTGGGAAATTTCCCAAATAAATTCGGTTGAAAAGATCTTTAATTGAAGTTTCGAAAGTGAAAAATTTATTACAAGCCGTTCGTATTACATTCAAGGACGATTTCGCCTAATTTATTATGTTCAAGTGAATAACTCATTTCGGACTTATTTTTAGGTATAATTTATCGTTGATTCTTTAACCCTCAGTTGAACAAACAGAACTGAGAATAACCGGGTAACGATTGATTCTTGAAATAAATCGTGACCTTCTATATTATAAAGAACAAAATTATTCTGTTTTCATTATCTTAATTTAGATTTTAATAAAACAATATTGGGTAAATTCGAGTCTTGATACTATTTATTGATGTGGTACATTACACGGCTTTCGGTTGTGGATATTAAACTGTTGAAGGTTGGCTATTTGTAAGACAAGATTTTTGCAACCTCACCCACGTTCATACAAAAATCAACAGAGAGAAAGTGGACAATAATACCATTATTGTCATTGTAGATGAATAATTGACTGTAATTGGTCAATTGGGTCGGTCCAAGGAAAAAAAATTCCACAATATCGTGCAGCATTTATCAGGACTAAAATACAGCTGTGCTACGTAGAAGAAACAGCGATTTGATAAATTGACACATGAATCAAGCGATAAAATTAAAACGAATTGATAACGGTATCTATTTAATTTCAACTAAATTACAATAATAATTTTAATTAAATCGGAAGCAAATTACAATTGATGTAAATGAAACAAATAAAAAGTGACAGTTTATTCTAATATTGTCGACTTTATCGATCACAACAAATAATAAAATACCGTCAAGGTTGTACGATTCATGTTTATCAGAGTGGAAAGCACGTGGCATTGTCGAAATTTTTTTCCAAACCGCCCCAGGATCGTAAAAGCGTGAAGCTCGGATTATTTTACGAAATTTCCCCGGATTTCCACCAACAACATATAGTAAAATAAAAAAATATATATTTTATTTCCATTTTGTAATCACAGTCGTAAATTGGTTAAAGAAGAAAATTATAGCAGAGATCCAAATGTGCAGTTTTGTTTTCTATATAGCAATGTCACGATGTGTGTAATTGCGCATTTACGATAAGATACTGGTATATCGAGGCCGCAACCGCTTGCCCCAGGTCAGTAACAATACGCCTACACTCAATACGGACCTGGACGCTAGCCAAGCTTTTATTAAAACAACACCAACAGTTCAAATGGGATTAATTCGGTGTAATTTCTCCTCGCTAATGTATATGATAATTTCTAGATAATTTTCTAAATATTTATGTAATTTTTTTTTTGTTGTTATTATTGAAATGGAAGATTTTGCTTAAATTCAATGATAAAGTTTATATATCGAAAACAAGTTGACAAGACGACATTGCCTTCTTGCCAGATGTGTATTTATAGAAAATTTTCATTTTACGATCGTTTTTCTACCTATATGCATTTTAAAGTCTTGTAGGATTTTAATGATGGCCATATTTCTCGTTTTCAGGTCGACAAGACTTGAGGAACAGATGACAAAACTATTGATAAATAAAAATTTTTCAAATAATTATAAAGACGCAGTATTTATAATTTTGAACAAAATCAATTCTTACAATAATTTTATCGTTATCGTTCAATTGAAAAAAATCTCGAAAAGATTATCAAAGTACCACACATCCTGACCTAAACAATATTTTTTATCTTTTACTTCTTGTCAATTAAAATTCTAATATTATTCTTGTTATGATAATAATGATGAATAATGTCACAGTAATTGCATGATCGTTTCAAATAATTTCTATACATTTTTTTTTTGTTGTTGTTTTTTTATTATATTTCTTGTGTAGACATTACCAATTTATAGCCTTGACGTCTTGACTGCAACATGTGAAGTGTTCTTTAATCTGACAGAAGCGGTAGAGCAAATAAGATAATTGAAAATATGTGTTGGCAAAGCCTCAAGGTCGAGGGATGTTATTTATCCTAACTTGACTCTTCTTTACTAAATAACCAGGATTGTGAGTGAAACGAAGAAGGACGACAAACATGTGAATAGATGTTTGTAGTTTTTTCTTATATTGAAATCGACTGTTATTCTGTTTGTAATTAGCTAGAGACTTGGGGTTTGTTTATGGACTTTCAATAATATGAACCTGTCTAAAATCGAGGCATGTTGATTTAGGCCGAAAACTGTCCAACGATTGTGTTTATTGTTTTTACAATAAATTTCCGTAATTTTCTAAAATTGGTTTTTTCCATATGTTTATCGCGGCCCAAACGAACAAATTAATTATTGAATTGTTGATGGAAAATAAAGTATTTTAGAAAAAATTGTAAACACGTATAGGGAAGAACGATGAACAATAAACAATGGTTTTTGATTTGAATTTGATAGCGTTATTTGTTTTCGTATAGATTAAACAAATAACGGCATTATGTTAGGACAAGTTGTTGATAGATTTTTTTTTAAACTAAACGACAATACACAATGTACAGGATGAATTTAAATGGCAGTTAATTAAGGTCGTTGCGGTTGCTGATAAAATATACTCGAACACAATCAGGATATCAGATTTTTTTAATTTATCTTAAACCTTCAAAATAGAGATTCAATTCTCATTCTTTTATTTTTGAGAGAAATTATAAAAAATAATATATAATATACCTCTTGTGTATCACTGACGGGAATTGAAGAGATAATAATAACGATAATTTACAATGCAATTCTTTTATTATAAAAATACCTACTATTGTCTGAAAATTTTCAGACAAATTTCTGTTCGGTTTTCGTATATAACAGATGTTGAAAATATCAAATTGCTTGAAGGTTTTCGACCGGATCTTATTCCAACAGGTCATTTCCTACACAGCTGGACTACAAGTTGAATCGAGAAAATTATCAATTTTTCCCGAATTCGTGACAGTCGATTTTGCAGTAGGTAATACAATTGTTACTTGTTTTGAAATAATCTGAAAAAAAAAACAAAACCGTCTGTTGAAATAATAATAATGTATTATTTGTTGTTGTTTTGGAGGGGTTTTGTGATGCAAAAGTACGGCCCTGTTGTTGCAGTTTCAGACCGAAATTGCAGATGTTATGCATTTGTCAGTGCCATTCAGTTAGGATTTCTATAACCAGAAAATGAAGAAGCCACGTCTCCCAAAATAAACTGTATAATTTTTCAAATTTTGTCATCTTCATTTCGAAAATATTATTGTATCTCATATTAGAGACATGTCATCCTCTTTGCTTATGTTTAATTCAATTCAAACTCATTAGAGGATTAGTAAAGCGTTAGCTAGATGTCGCGCATACAAATGCAGTTGTTGACAACAACGACAATGATTCTACAATATTGTTGCTGTAGTGCTATTCATATCTCTCTACCTACTTTAAACTTTTGACAGTAATTAAACACTAGATGTGTACGAAATTGACTGTACACGGAACAGTAATTCAGTTAATTGTACACAATTATCTGAAACAGAACAAGTCAAAGAAGAAACTTACACATATTACTACAACAACCAATGCACCAATTCCTTAGTTGAAACTTGAAAGAACAATTAAGTTCAGGAGTACAATTCGAATGAGCTCCATAGTTGAATGGAGAAAATAGAAAAACAAGTACGCTCTCTCCTTTGGGAACTTGAAGTTTTAGTCTAGGCGCACACATGCAATATTCGTAAAATCACGTATTTATACGATATTTAATGTTTAAAACAACCAAATTTTTCGAAATTCGCGCGCAATAAATTAACCTAGTGTAAATTTATGATGGATGAGCTTCCCACAGCCAAATTTTCATCTAAACAATAGCATTTCTATGATCGTAAAATAAAATTGTCCTATACTAAATCAAAGAATATAGAGTTAGCTATGGGAAATTCTAGTTCTTTAATTAGTTTCAATTAGAATCGTTGCGTGTGTAGATACCATTAGTCGTATATTTCTATTGGTTGCGACCGAAAATCGCATGTGCGCGCCTAGGCTTAGTTAGCAGTGTCGGCACATTGCTGTTCCCATCGCCACCATCACCACCACTACCATCGTTGTAGACGCCGCCGCCACTACCACCACCACCACCATCCGAGTCGCGAATACGACCCGAAACCGTTAAATTTTAATAGAGTTTCCGTTCCAAGCCGAGATTTTAATAAACATAAAACACATCCAGTTTCACAGTCTCTCTATCTTTGTCGTTCTCTAATATTTGCTGGATTTAATAAGAGCCTTTTTGGAATATCTAACAGTCATATGGACGACATATTCTAATGCATCCGGTTAATAAGAGGAGAGCTTTTTCTCAACTAAAATAGTGGAGCATTTGTGAATTAACTGAAACTGTAAATGCATCATAAGTTTTGTGCATGATAATCACTTCATTTTAGAAGGGACCACTACTTGTGGACTATAAATAGGAATTTGGCTCTATGTTCAATTTGTGGAAAAAATTGGGCACTTTTTTGATTAAAGACCCAAAAATAAATTGGTTTCAAAATAGTTGAAAATAAATGGATCCACATGATGGACATTATTTTTTTTTCAATTCTTATATATTTTTTTCTATTCGATATAATCGAGTCAATTTTTCAAATGCATTTATTGAGGAAATCCTGGAATGTTTGATTAATTGTTTAAAATGAATGTCGGCACGTTTTCCTATTTGATAAAAAAAACTATTCACTGATTGTCGCTTTAAGACTAGCAAATATTTATCAATTAATTTAATTGATTTCTCTAAGTAATTAGTGTAGTTAGCAAGGTTGCTAATGTTGATTGAGCGACTGTAAAAAAGTCTATTACAAGATCACCAACCCTGAGTACCATCCGAATAATTGCTATGTAGTTTATTCTTGCACGGAAGCATTTCATGGAATTGTTGCATTTATATCGCAATTTTCTCAGTCATATTTTCATTGTGGCATTAAAATAATGTTGTACGTGTTCATATAACATTCTTATAGTATCATCGTTGAAATATAAAAAATAATAATAATAATAATAATGACAATGATGATAAAATAAATGAATAAAGAAAAACAAATTTCTCGGAGGACTCCAATTAAGCCAGTTCATAGCAACGTATATAAATAATTGCTATCCATGTGCACGTGTATGTATATCTAACCAGTAGCTAGCCAACAGCATAACTAACGGTTGATGGTTGAGATGCAGGTGCAGGCCAGCCTTTACGTCGCCAAGTTGTCTCTAATCCAGGCCAGGACCGGTTCAATCCGTGACAGTAGCCCACCACTAATATGATGATCTTTTAAACAGCAACAACAACAACAAGATGAAAATGAGAGAAAAAAATATACACATTTATAAGATGATAGGATTTATGACCGTAACTAATAAAGTTGTGAACAGGAAGATGATCAAGTGTGTTGATAAAATTGAACGAAATATTGTTAGGTATATACGTATGTTATTATTTTCATATCTGTTATAAGATGACCGTTATAAAGCGCCCGTACTCGGTTATTTATGGACGAAATCTGTTTGTAAATTACGACACTGGTCCATTCGATTGTCTTATTTTTTTAACCATTTCTCTTTCGTGTTTTCTGGTCGCTGACATTAAACAGGATTAATCCCAACTCTTAACTTATTATTCGGTTAATTTCGATCAATGTTTTGTTAATATTGGCGATTTTTACGTTTTGATTTGTTTGGAAATAGTGGAAGATACAAGTGTGACCGATGTGAAATAGGAAAGACTAAAGGCACCTTGTAGGTTTTATGGTCGATCATTAATCCCACAACGCACCATCGGTTGAGTAATTCTGGATGCTTTTATCCGGAACGGCGTTAAAACATCGAACAACCAATAACGGTTTTTCAAGTTGAATTATCGATATCAATTCAAATACACAATTATTATAAAGCATTAGTTTGAAAAGAAAGTGATTATAATTCTATTAATACATAAATAACCTCGAATCGACAAAGTCACTGTACTACTACAAATTCGTTTCGAATTTTAACCGTGAAAATGAAGATGCCAGGAATTTGTTTTCGGGGAAAAAAAAATATTCGCCAAATATTAAAAACAGACGCGGCTACCTTTGATGTCGCCTACTATAGCGACATATTTTTAATATGCATTGAAGCGAATGCAACGATTTGGCTGCCTCCTGGCAAATTTACAAATCTACCACTATATTACAACTATACCTACGAGAACATCATCGCGAGAATCTCCATAGTTTCATATAGAAGGGAAAGAGAGAACGTGGCAGAGAGTATACATGTGAAAAGTGTTTGAACTTTGCGACGACGTGTTTACTGACTGAAATTGCAAACGGGTGTACCTATTTATAGAGCGCCGGAAATGCGTCCAAGTTCGCCGAACGATGACTGTTTTTTTTTTTCCAATTTTCTCTCAAACATTGCAACAATTGAAAATTAAAGTCCAGAACTCTCATCAACCCTCTTGAATGTGAGATAAATGAACTGGGGTAGAAACGTTTACTACGCTGCTACATAGGGTGCGGCGATAAAAATTTCCTGTTGTCATTTCGTAATAGAAACTATTAAAACGGTGCACGTCTATGCCGGTGAAGTATTGGTAATGAAAGTCAGCAAGACGCGACTTTAAAACGACCAGTTTCAGAATTATCGTATAATATGTGGCTCCATAGCGAATTACAAAGCTAGTCTGGTAATAGTGAACGGAAGAACCGTTTTCGACGAACGTGCCGATTATGTTGGAATAAAGAAAATTCGTCTATTTAATTTTTAGAAAAGTGTTGTATTAGTTATAGAATTGTTTCAATTGCATCTTATCCTATGACAGGATTATTTGATAATTGCGGTATCTGTCTGTTAGCAGGCGTGAAAAAATCAAAATCTGCCGGTAATAAACTTGCAAACGTGCTCGTGACAGATCGATAGAAAAACTTGTACAACAAGCTCAAAACATGGCTCGCAGTTGGCGTTCATGAACGCTGACAGCCCACCAATCGGTCTCAAAAACAACGAAATGAAACAAAACAGAAGGATATGAAGAAGAAGAAGAAGAAGAAGAGATGAAATTAAAGAAAAGAGTCCATAAAAGAACCAGTCGGATTGGAATCGAGAAGAAGAATAAAACTCTTACAAATACACACAAATATATACTATTATACATTTTGTATAATGTATGCCAGTCGGACTCATGCCGGGATGCAAAACTGCGGTCTATTTAAAACGACTCAAGATGTGGATCCAGATAAGGCCGGACGCACGTTGTATTTCAACGTCGGTTCGGGTCGTTTTTTCTCTTTGGACAGGGACACAACCGATCGTTCTGCTAGGAAATGAGAAATGGATTTTTACGATTGTATTTAAATTTAATGTGAGATTAATGACGGTCGTTGTACATAAGCGAATAATGTTGCATTAAATATGAAGTAACACGTCCAACAGACTGTTCTTATACGGAACGATAACTCTATATCTGAGAATATCGCAAATGACGGCACTTTTTTATTACTATAGCAATTATTAAACTTGCAGAATTCAAAATTTCAATACAGTTATTTGAAATACAACAACGAAATTAATTGAAATAATAAACAAGATTTATATGTACAATAATTTTTTAATAATATACAAACAGGAATATACTACATACATACATATGATGTAGGTATATAAATAGGAAGTTAACAGCAGGGGTAGTGAAAGAGGCACAATATAAACACATACCAATATTCATGTATATGTATATACCTATTAAATATTAGGTTTCGATGGCGAGCACTAGGATTTTTATGGCTGTTTACAGGCGGGTAATTGCCGTGAGACGCGCCTGTATTTCATATTGTATGCGTATTTTCTAAATGTCAATGGCAACATTAATTAGCGCCATCACGGACAGTGATAAATTTCAAATTGCCGGTCTGTCGCAACTAGCTTGCGCAATATCCAAGATGCGAACTCGTTCCATCATTAATTAACAATGCAAATCTCGATATTATGCGACTTGAACAAATACTAGGAACACCCATACAAAGATTGTATCTAAACAACAACACAAAAAAAGAACCTTTAAACTCTCATTTAATTGCGATACGTATTTGTTCTTGTGTCGAAGTGATTAAAATTTTTCTCATAATTGAATTTAGGTATCTATGGCGGAAATAGTGATTGTTGAAGATGAAAGAAACCGACAGCGGATATTCCGATAAAAGTTAACAATATTGTGCGTATCGTCGACGAATTAAATTGTAGTTATAACGTCTTTTATATTGTTGTTTATTGGTTATAACCACAATGTTCACTATAGTTGGTCATTTTATTTAAACAGAAATTTGTCTTGATGATATCGTACCGACTATTTCCCACAAAATTGATAAAAAGCAATTTTTAGTGGTCGACCACTTCCTCGATAGAAAATTCGAGGAAGATGACGACATTTATGATTCTCTGTTTTGTTTTTTTTTTTGATGATAGTGAATAATAATGATGCGCCTATTTAGTTATTTGAAAAGCAACACAAGTTCTCTTCACTCTACTGTATATTCATAAAGTAAAAGATTATTTCTTACAAAAGCAGATGAATGAGAGATCCCGTTGAGGATACTCTCACGTTCTTAGAGATGATATTTCGTACAAGACTATAAAGGAGAGCCTTTGAAAATTCACTAGTTCTCCTATCTTTTACGTCTGTTGGTTGGCCTGTTGAATTGACGACGACCCGTCGTGTTTTTGTAACATTTAAATGATAATTTGTCCTCTGAGTCCCAGACGGTCACCTGCATTACAATCCAACCCACAAAACAGACACATACACACAAATACAATTTAGTTGGTGTCTCTGTTGAGTCCCTTTTTTGGGTTTATTTCAAAATATACACATCGATTATAATCAAGAAATGGTGCCAAGTCTAATGTGCGTTAAATTTAGTAGGGGGCAATAATAATAAGTTTCAAGACTATCAAAGATAATTTAACTTGTGTAGAAGTGTTGGATGTATACACAACAATTTGAGAAAGTCGTTGGCCTTTTTATAAACATCATCAGGTCATAATCAGATGGCATTAGATCGACGTATGGGACTTGAAATTCGATCCCTAATGGTTTTACTGCGTGCGTTTGTTATTGTGGCAATTTATTTCGTTCAGTCTGCGACCATTATAGCCCCCTCATTTATTCCATCTATTCAACATGTACAACATATAATATAAAAAGTTGTTGTTAATTCATGAATTTTTAATGCCAGTCGTAATCTTTTAAATGAAATAAGTCATTATACTTATATAGGTGTATTGGTTTGTTAAGTACAATACATGTGAGCCTAGCGAAAATGAATAATAACCGAGAGTGCATTTACCATTGCACCAAGGTCGATCAGGACATTGCACCCCATGATTCACGGCCTTTTTGATTGCTTTAGAGTCGTTGTCGTCGGGATGGCGCATAGTCCTGACCTGACACAACAATATTAAATTTCTCTCTAACCATATGCAAAGTTTTCAATATGTGTTTGTTAAACTATGAAACATAAATACAATTTAACATATTCGAATTTAAGTAATATAATTTTTAAGAATCGTTGAATTTTGTGATATTATTGTTGATCTTGCCCTCAAAATGAACAGCAGCGATAAAATTGCCAACCAATTCAAGGGTAAAGGACCCTATGGAGTGGTTTTAGTTTCGTTGTAACTGCCTTAGGCTAATCAATCGTCCAACATCTAATTTAGGCGTGTCTATGCGCTTTTTTTCTCATTATTTTTTTGTTTATGGTCTGTTGGTGAGGTAGAGGATCAAGTTTTCGAGATCTGAGCCTGAGGAGCCGGTTCACTATACCTGAAAACTTGATGGTCTCCACCATGAAGATCGACCTTGAGTATTCTAACCAACTGACCGACACGGTTTAGCAAACTATCTCAGACAAACCAGCTGTTTCATTATATTCTACTATATATACCTATATCTAGTAGGTGCACTATATAAGTTAATTGCATAATGTTGAATAATTAAGTAGTTATGAATATGTTCAGGATTATTCATTTTTGATTGTTGGTATTATTAGATTGTATCTTTTATGGGCTATAATAGTTTGAAATCAGTGTAATGGGCTAGATGTAAAAGTTACAGGTTTACGGGCGACCTTCGCCTGTTAAGAGACCACCATGCTGCCGATCTCCAGGATGGCCATAAAACCAGCCTCGTCCGACCACTCAATCCCTACAAATCTCACCGCCATTAGTCAACGTTGAGACTATTCTAAATCCAAGTTTTTATAATAGACGCACCATCAATAACAAAGATACAGACTTGTTATGACTTATGTAGTGATTGTATGCAGATCGAGTCCATAGGGTACCACCATTCCATAGCCAATTTTGTTGAAATCAATTTTTCCTATTCATATGGGAATTGTAAGGAATCCTTGAAACAATGACCAGAAATCCTTCGATTTCCATCTAAAATTTCAAAAAAATATATCTACAGATATTCGATGTTTTCTCAAATCTAATTTCCCAGAATAATTCAAAAGGGTAACTGTAGGCGTGCCGTTACGCAATCCTCTCCATAACCGTTTACACTATCAAAGAGCGTTCCTTGTTGGCCTCCAACTTTATTATTCATTATGTTTCGATATGAAATTTGACGTGAAACGTACACGCAAATAGGAAGGGCGCTGGCTGTCTTCACCATTTTAATATTTTACAACAAAAATTTCGTTTTCTCCCTTCTTCAATTTTTTGTTTTGTTTTTAGTCCGAAGTGTATATAAACCCCTCTTATTGTTTTTCTATTGTTGTTGTTTGTTTTTGCGTGTATTTCAAGTGTCAATTTCCGTCGAACCTGAAGGTTTCCTGTAGCCTTGGTATATTATCGTTACACTTTACCACCTATGCTTTTTTGTTTTTTGTTTTTTTTTCGTAGAGACGGTAGATGGATGAGAACACACCTTGATCTTCGCAGGTGCGGCCAAAAACCGTGTAATTCAAATTGCAGCTAATTATATGATAGATGTTGTACTATTACTCTCCCATTAACCGTATGATAAATGAGCCAAAATTTGTTATTAAGATACTATCTGATTGGTATTGAATTAAGTGAACATTGTAATTATACTTTCCACATTGTATTAGCAATAGTGGATTATTTACTAGAGATTGTGTGATTTCTAGAATATGATTCGTGATCATTTAGATATTACGTAATCAAGTAACTTGTTGTTTTTCTCTTCAACTCGACGAGCTTTCCGATTGTCGTTTATGTCAATAAAACTCGAATCTATTCACTTTTTCTGCTATAAAACTGGCTACTCGTCTCCGGGCTTATTAAGCGACCGTCATAAAAACTGCAACGTATAAAAACTACGCTCGAAAAAACAAATCACTGAAATTACAATACTATAGCCAGTTGCCTAATCTTTTTATATAAACTAGGCACGATTTCGGAACATCATAAAGGCTGTTTTTATGTGGATAAAGAATGTGCCCAGCAATATCATATAAACTATATACATTTCAAGATGAACCGATTTCAAAGTTTAATTTTAATAGTGCTGATATCTTTGAGGCTTTGTACAACTTTCTTTTTTCTCTTCTCTATTAACATATATAGTTATCAAAAATTGAAGAGGATATAATATATTTTAGACAACGAACAACTCTTCATAAAAATCTCGTAAACTCTTCTATCTTTTGCTACAAAGTAGTCGCTTAACTGGTTAAATATTTCATCAGGTTTTTAACTAGCTTGCGGGTCGGAGGCTAAATCTCTCGACGCCACATTTCATGGCAGCCCAAAGTGTATTTTCTCAAAATTTCACTCTATTATTCAACAAAAACATTGAGGAAGTTTTATTATAAAACTACCTCTATTAAATAATAGAAGAAAAACTATTACATTCTCTAAATATATTGAAGAGGAAAAAATTCTAACACCCTAAAAAATCTAACCATTTTTACCATTTAGAAAACAGATGGGACCAGACAACACCCTTCTTAACCTTCTTAAGGTTGTACCTGTCGAAATTTATTGTCAACCAAACAATTTTTCTTAATAAATTTCTATATTATCGTCAGTTATTTGAATTGGGTTACTAGAAAAGACCCACAGTGCGTATCTACAAGTATTTATTTTGTTTATTGTTGTTAGAGTCGCTCAACTAAATATTCACAATAATTTTATTGAAATTTATTGAAAACTTGATGTGGCGGCTGTAAAAAATTGTCTAAATTGATGATGGATTTGGTTGTAAAGCTTTGGACAGTTTCTTCTCTCTTTTTTAAATCGTGAAATTATAAATAGAAAAGATGGAAGAAAAAGAAGTTATACACAACAAAAAAAAACCTATTTGTTGGCTTATTATTATTATACATTGGACGATAATAATGATGATGATGACGCTTGGAATATTGGCAAAGATTTATCCAGGTAGCATGTATCAAAGGGGCGGATCGGAGTTTTAATGGGCGCCCATTTCTTAGACCCCCATTTTATAAAACAGGTGTTGGGCTTTTATGGTTGTACACATATACAGATTATTGGAATTAGGGAACAAATTCTGAGAATATGTTGCCTTTAATCTTTAGAAAAATCACCAAGTTTTTGTTGGGCCATAAAAGCGACAATAAATAAATAAATAAATTTATAAATAAATAAATAGATAAATAAATAAATAAAATGAATAATCTTTAGGGGCCGTATTTCAAATGATTGGAATTAATTTAGTTGAGAGTTTAACGATTTGATAGGAACAGGGGCGGTGAATTAGTTTCCTTTTACTGAATATTAATTAATTTTGAAGACTTTATGATGACAATTCGAAATAATTTATTCATCTCATTATATTCAACATGCTATTAAAGAAAAATAGATAATTATATAGTTTTTCTCAAGGAAATATTTATAGCCTGATAATTGTAGGACAAGACTATGGCATCAAGAAAGGTATATTGACGTTCGATTTTACTGTTAAGAATATTGACAAATTTCTTTTGATAAGACATATTTTTGTTAAAGTCATAACGATGGCTGCTGTCACTATTTTTCCATAACAGTCAGCCTTTAACCGGTATAGATTTATTTATTTTTATTATACGAAATTTTACTGTCGAAACGATATGGGCCAAGAGTTTTGAAAATTTTAAAAGCCAATTTCAACATTTTATGATAGCAAATCGTACATACATTTATTTATATGCGTTCATGCAAGATAACGAAATTTCGTCGTTTTAATGTTTTATGTGGAATCAATCATATATATATGGATTATAAACTTCTTCATGTTTTCTCTGATTGGTTTATTTAATATTTCGATATATAAAGATGACGGTTATGCGAGGGCGTTATCATTATTTTTAAATTGAGACTTTTATGATGATTGCAATGGGTAGCATTATTTTTATATCTTTTCGTTTTTCTCTCATTGTTGTTGTTGTTGTTGTTGTTGGCGGTGGGTAAAATACGAAGCGGCATGCTGTTGTTTGTTGTTGGCGGTTGCTTTTATCGCCCAACCACAAAACTAATTAACGATAAACGGAACAAGTCGATGAATAAATAAACGACACCTTGGACCTGCGGGCTCTTCCTTTCTTCGATTATTTATATAACTGTTCGTTGATAGAAAATACAGAGAAACAGAAAAAAGGAGATGCTTTCAATCTATAAATTATTCGTAGATTCATCCGAAAGTGTTTCTTAATTTTAATTGAATTGTGAAAATCTTAACAGTAAATAATTTAGAAAATTAATGAAGCTTAACACTTTCAAAGGGTCTCAAAATCACTGTTCCAATATTAACGAATTTGAAATTTATTTTATTTTCAAATAACCAGGTGGGAATAATTGATATTATTGGATTTTATTTCGAAGATTTTATCACAAAGAAAGTCATTTAATTTGTAAACTTTTAAAGTTAACTTTATTACGCTATAAATAAGCCGGATCTTTTATAAAACAAAAAAACGAATTACGAAAAAGAAAATTTGAAAAATTGTCGTATAATTTATTGGTTCAAGTTTACAATCTTTTATTTATAATCAAGAGAGAGCTTAATTAGAATTGTTGGAATTAAACATTCTAATCGACTCTCAAAAACGATAGAATTTCCAAACGACAATAAGTTATTATTCAAGTCAACAAAAGTGTATTGTTGGTATTTGATCAATGAACGTTTTTCGTTTGAATTATCTTTTGTTGGACATTGACAGGCCCAAATTGAATGTCCTAATACATATTTAATATAGAACGTATCAGGAAAAACTTCCTCTTTTCACTAAAAGCATAGAAATTATTGAACGAAACAATTTTATTTGACTTGAATCATAAATTCTATACGAACTGTCGGAATTGTTAGCAAAAAAACTTTTACTACACTCCAATTGAATTATAATCTCCCAAATATTTCACCAGCTAGTTCACCGTTTTCCTTACAAATATTATAGGAGATTTTGTGCTATACGTTAGAAATATTGAAAACTGTGCATTTAATAATGTTTGAAAATTGGCAAATAAACAAGAATCGATGATTGAAAGCACGAAAATACGGAGATAGATTTGTATTGAACCTATCATTTATGGAGAGATATTTCGCAATTTTTCCGATACGGTATAAACTTGGCTTCAAACCTATAAAGTTGGAACGATGAGCTGGAAAAGTGATTCAATTGCTGCAGGTTGTATGCAGCACCGAAGCTCCGTAATCTATTAAAGTGCCAAGATTCGATTCCTTAAATGGGTTTATCTATTTCATATTAAAATCGAATAATTTTTGTTGTATGCAAAATAAAAATACATGCATATTCAATATTGATAAATAAATATATACAAGTGAAGATATAATGGAAATAGTTGTAGAAAATAACAATTGCTTATCTTGAAGGCTTCCGGGATAATCTTCGGACATCTACCTTTGGTTTTCTGTACTGTTTATCCTACGGCCACTCATCATCATCATTCAACTTTTAAACAGATTGGATATAATGTGTTTAGTGGGAGTCATTTGTTATATGCAGTTTTGCACCTTCTCGATTTTCTTTAAAATAACTAACAATCTTCAATCATCTTAAGCGCAATGTGAATGAAATCACCCAGAGTCAAGAACAATTTCTAGAAAATCAAAAATTGTTCACGTCATTCAAATCTACCACACCTTCAACATATCTGATTTTCGATCAAAAATTCTGCTCATTCAAGCTTATACAATAAACAAACTTGTTTTTTTTTTTAAAAAAAAAAAATAATTCTGTGGTGCGATATTTGCATCAATAACGAAAATAAACGTATGTGTTTCGTTATCGTGTGATATTTTTTCGTTAGTTTCAAACATCTTGTTTATTAAACACTTGCCTGTGTTTATCAAAGCTTTGAAAGCTGGATCAACATTTTTATATAAAGACATCTTTATAGACGATATCGTGCAGATGTTTTCAACACTGTACTAGATGATCGAATCAATCAAAATTTCAAATAACATAAACAAATCATACTGATAAGAGTTATATACAGCTGCAACTCTTCTATAAGTTTTCCAAAATAATAATAATAATAATAATAATAATAATAATCGTCATTGCTTTTACCACGCTCTAATTTTTCTGTCTGTAAATAAAAATAATAAAAAAAATTCGACCAGCCAATGATCTTGACGATAATAATAACAACACCACGCATCGGAAATTTTCACTGTTGGTGGATATATTTATGTGGTTTCTGTTTGACTTTCTGTTCATGTTTGTCTTTTTATTTTATTTGATATCGTAGTAGCACTCATAGTATTATAATAGTGGCGGTTCGAAAATAGCATCTCTCTCTCTCTCTCTCTCCTTCTTTCTACGTTTTATTACAATTTCGAAAGACTATATTCTAAATTATGTATTAGATAGAAATTGGGCCATTGCATGTGCACGTCGCATTATTCATCTATTGTCCACCCCTATGATAATATGTACACATTTCTCTATACATTTATTGTATATTGTGTTGTAATATTGGACTTGGAAAATTCTTAAAAAACACCGACAACTATAATAATAATAATAATAATAATAATGATAATAATAATAATAATAATAATAAAGTAGGCGTCGTTGCACGAAAACTAATTTTCCAAAATAAAATTTCAGGTTGACACTTTGTTAGCGGATGATGTCGGGCTATTAATCAGAACGATAATGGGTCGCGTTGCCTTCGTTATTAAATTTCTTTGTACCCGACTTGATTAAATCTGAAATGGGGTAACTGAATCCCAACTAGATGGAGATATATACGTTTAGTCATTCTATATCAAGTGGGAGAGATTCTATTTGGAAAAAAATCGAAAATTCGAAGTCAATATAATAGCGAATATTGTGTGTCGATTAATTTGTTTTTTTTTTTTTTTGTTGGGTAGAAACTACTACAGTTATAGTAGGCCATTTCATCATTGGCTATGGTGGAAGTTTAATTGGCATCAAAAAAGTTTTAATAGAGTTGTAATAGGACCAACAATAAGATAACTTAATAAAAACGATAACAAGTGGTAGATGTAATTGTTCTTTTGAAAATTATCATTAATGATCTGTGTCTGCTTATTTCCCAGTTCTTAATCGCATCAACTTAAGAGCTTCTGTTTCTAATGAGTTTTCATTACAGTCATAATCACCCTTCGTTTTT
>JAZBGZ010000252.1:9634-30899 GCA_037414795.1 Stenodera caucasica | reverse complement strand
TCAGCTCGATAATTCTGATAAGTAAATTTTTTTCCTTGTTCTGCTTTGAACTGTATTATTAGAAATATCTTTTATTGTTAGCTAGAAGCTACCTCCTGTCGTGTTCCATTGTCCTGACATTTTCCATTGGGATGATTTCGTTTAATTGGATCTTAACATCGTAGATAATAATCCAAGTGGAAGAAAAAATCCTACCAATAATAATGCCGGCAGGCGCAATTTCTGTCGAAAACATATTGGAAAAAATAATGTGTATTAAAATACGTTGATAACAGAATTTTTATGTTATATATTGCAACAGGGTCGGCTCCATCGCATTAGAGGCCCCGTAAATTTTAGTTAATTATGTACTATCAAAGAAAAAATTGAAAATTTAATTTTCCTGAAACAAGGTTTTTTTAATATTTTATCATCTTGAATTTTTGTCATGACTTCCGCATTTTCCATCATAATTTTCCCTAACTTTGAGATGTTTCTCGGCAACCGTTCATCGAAGCTTTCAGTTTTTCAGCCAATTTGAAGTTTTTGGGAATTAATTCTATTTTCTTTTCTTATATTGACGCCTAATTTTGTTCTCGGAATTTTTAGCTTTATAGTCATTAACACTCATGATAAAATTATTGTAAATTTTCAATTTTCTATCGAATTTCTTGACATATTTTGTGTTTCAGGCTGTTTTCATTCAAAATTTAGAATTTTTCCAGTTTTCATCAATTTTATCTGCAACGGAATTCTGTCAGAATGTTTAAACTTCGTCTAACTTTGAGTTTTTCAAGAAAAAATTCCGTTCCTCTTTCTCTCAGTTTTCGAAGTTTTCTGTTTAAAATTTGGAGGAATTTTCACAGAATTCTGCCCAAACAACGGTGCAAGTTTTCTTTTAAAAATATTGATGTTTTTCAACACTCAAAAAAAGCGAATATTTTATGTAATTTAAGTTGAAGATAACATTAGCAAAATTTAAAAATGCTGAGATTCGAAGCTGCTTATGCGATCTATCGTTCGTTCGCTGTATGAAATCGGTCCTGTGTTCGTAGAATTAAATAGTTGCATTACTATAACGAAATTAGACAGGGCTGGATTCCTTAACGATTGCTCATCAATTCAACAAAGCACAAGGAAGAATAAAATATTTGTGACACAGTGGGAACATTTCTGATTCACTGTTAATTTATCGACTATTCTACATCATGACATTTTTCTATATAGGTTGAATATGATTGTTGAATGCACGTGTACAAGTGTTACGATCAAAAAAACAAAAAAAAAAAACTATCCGGATTGAACACGTGCATCGAATAATTCTGGGAGTCATGGGCAAAATATGCAACCAAGATATACTATATTGAAGCCTTTTATTTCAGCTTATATGGTTAGTAGTAAAGGCATTTTTATTGTTGTTTCGACATAAAAGTAAAAATGTAATACCATATCAGCACCAACACTGAATACCGATACATATAATATGTGTGTAGGGGGAGACTTATATTGAGTTAAAGCTTCCCATTCTAGGTAGATGATATACGAGCAATTCGAAGAACTATGCAAAAGATTCCACTCAGAAATTAGCCAACTAGTTGAATCTTTTCGAAATTATTCATATTGTTGTTGAATATTAATAATTCATTCAAAATTTCCGAGAGCTTTCATCAACTTATATTACTATTATTTTTTCTATAATGTTGAAAATGATTGAGTTGAGAATTCAACAAATTATCATCTTGGAAATTTCGTAACGGGTCATTTTAAATTTCGTTATAAGCGGCTAATGTCTAAATCATTTTTCAATTTTAATTAATACTTTAAAATCACCTCCACGAAAATTTACGACGAATATCATCTAGTTATTAATTTACATATCATAAACGTGTCGCAATAAATCTAGTCTTAGATCGTTCTCTTGCTGTGTTTTTAAGTTTTCATGAACGATATGTGTGCCTCCATCTCTACAGCATTTCAACCGTTAGATAGAAGACTCCCGGTATTACGTTATTTATTGGCTTCATGTTTGAAACGAGCTTCATCTAAATATCACAAAAAATTGCGCAATATAAAATTTTATTTTAGAAAGTATTTTCAATGGGAGGTAAAATCAAAAAATCGACAAAAGACATTTAGGATTTATTGTGGTTGGTTTTGATTTCTGTCGACCCGTTTCAGCTACATAATCTAGAATCCAGTCATGTAGAAGAGCGATCCAATCCCAAGATGGGTTACAATTTCCATAATTAGGGTAACTTGTCGACTTGTTATATTGTAGCCAAGACTATAGCCTTTCTGAATTCTGATTTTGGAAAGTTTCCGTTCCCTAGCGAGCCTATAATTTACGCTCGTGTGCTCTCACGCATCTGCATTCTCACCACCCCATCGTCTAACCATCTATCCATCCAACCAACAACCATCCAATCAATCGAATGTTAACTATGGTAGATTGATTTATGTCAAGGGATTGAAGGTCTTTTGTATTTGAACATCGTCATTAAATAACTACTCTTTAGGAGCGAGAGAGGGTATAAAACGGACTACGTCAAGTACTAGAGAATTGAACAGAACCAGACTTCCGGAATAGGGTGTGTAATAACCATTCGACAGCTCAAAGTCATTTCGAAATCACCGATTTCAATTTAATGTATATAGAACAATATAGATTTTGAAACTTAATAGTGCAATAGGGCTGAGAATATTATTCCAATCGATAAATGTCAAATTCATGTGACGACTTGTTTTTTTCTCAATAATAATTGAATCGATCATGGGAAAGCTTGAGGCAATGCGATCGAATCGACCGGAAGCGCCTAAAATTTCATTATCCTTGTAAATTTCACCAGTTTGGTTTTTTTGAGTTTGTGAGTAAACAGGGACTGATTTGTACATTATTAATGGAATATCCGAGACTACTTTGGGGTGTCGTTCCCAACAATTTCGTTCTTTGCGTCATTTTTCCTCACTAAATCGGTCGAATTTTTTTTTATTTTTTTTTACCGAGTAACAAACCGTCGACATCCACGCGAACCTTTACATTTATTTCGATTGATAAATTATTCACGTTTATTTATAGACATTGAATCGATTGTTTTTGTAGTATTAATTTTTTATTGTGTGTGTATGTGTGTGTGGTTCAAGTTATATATGAGATTTATGCCTAGTTTACACGTTGCCAGTAGCCGTGCCAGTAGAGATTGCTAGTGACTGGCAAGCCCACGGTGCCAGTGGTGCCAGTCACTGACAATGCCAGTGAAACAAAAACCTGATGATGAAACGGCCAAGTTTGTCAATTTGCATGACAGTTATAGGCAACGTGAAAACAGCCTGATCTTTTTCTCACGATGCTAGTGCTGGCATTGCCAGTAGTATCTCAACTGGCATGCTATAAACTGGCAACGTGTAAACCAGACTTTGAGTCAGGAAAGTAGTGCACACAATAATATAATCGTTGTTAGGTTTCTAGAAGTCATCAAACTTGGTGTTCTCTCGCCAATTGCGGAATGCATTAGGCAGACCACTATCGAAAAGTCATTTACGAAGTTGTTACTAAAGTCACGCCAGACTCCTCTCTAACTCTAGCAAATAGTTGAAGCTAGACACTTAATTCTGTGAATTAGTTCTGACGCTCCCGGAATAGTTCCGGGTTGCCAATTGGAAAAATTAACCGCAACAATCTTGATCAACAATAATAATGAGATAGGTTTGAATATTGTTTAATTTTTTTTTTTTTTTTTTTTAATTTGTCGATCGAATAGTTGCTAATGTTTGAATTGTCGTTGACGACAATTATTGTTGCTATCCATTTGATTTATTATCGTGCAATTTAAATAACAACAGAGCTATGGATTAACATGAAAATACCTTCTGTGTAAAAATATTCAAACGGGGGAATGTGTTTGTAGTAATTTCGTTAGGTCGTTGTCGTGTTCGCGCAGGATGTATGGCTCTGTATTTTTTATTCACGCATTCTAAACTGACGTTGTTTGCTGATTTTAATGTCGTGAAACGCACACGTTAGCTATTTATTCGCACCAGGCTCCATAACATTGCTCACAAAAGCTCCATCTCTATCTACCAATACGTTTCATTCTATCTGAAAATTATAATTCTCAAATCTTTCGACTGACAATTAATTGTCCAACTTGTCTGTAGTGAAATTTTCGTCGATTTTATTTCCAACTCAAAAACGAATTTGTAGAGTGTGTTCAGAATGATAGTCTCGACTGCAGACTCAACTTTTCCCATAAGAGAATCCATCATTTCGAACAGGAGGCGAACAGACTACTACAACTACACTAGCAAGTTTATCACACTTTCGGACGGTGGAAAATTTCAAAAGGATCAAAGATTAGAAGGCGAAAATCGACCTTTTGCTCATATAACTTAAGAATGGATTACATAGAAAGCTAGAGCAGCAGGATCGTAATAAATTTATCATTAGGGAATTACAACGAAGCGAAATAAGATAGATAAAGATAGACAATAAGTGAAAGAGAGATATTTTAAAAACGGATATAACTAGGTCTGGAATTGATCTGTTTCCCAATTTCGATCAACAAATAACCTTGATAGTATTAAATCGCATCTTATAATATTGAAAAAGAAAAAGTGCTTTCAATCAAGTGGATATAATAAAAGTCAAGGCGATTTTTTTCTTGTATCAAGCTTATTATTCCTTCATCTTCTAATTTTATCGTATTAAACTTTATGAACATAAAAGAAATTTAATTGTATTGAGGCATATTGCCGTTATATAAAGGAAGAATTAAAATTCTCTTACTAACAATAACAAGGTGTGACATATTGGATATTAACACAACGTGATGCATCGTCGCCTGTTGATTAAAATCCAATAAATCGATTAATAAAGGTTGAAGTCTATGCAAATTTGTTGTATATAAGTGAAATCACGCAAAAGTGATTTTATGACAGAAAAATCCAACAAGCCGGTGCTGTAATAATAAAATCTACCACCTACCATACGGATTTAGTAATAGAATAAACAGGGACGGACTTATTTATATTCACAATATACCCAACTAATAAGGATCATGTTAATTTGTTGTAAATTATATGAGGACATTCAACAACAAAGACTAAGCCACATTACCATCTTTGCTAACTCTTAATTTGGTATAAGTACAGTTATATTGATCTATTTTCTATTCAAACTAATTGAAAACTGTCGATTCTATTTTTTAATTGATGATAACTAGCCGATTTTATAATTTTACCTAATACGATCCTGTCATCTGTACATTTATAGCAAGAGTGCAATGCCCATTAGAAAGTGCAAAGGTCAAGGATTCGGATTTACATCGTCGATCAAATTAATCAGAATTTCTCGAGTTTATACCGAACAAACACCACCAACCACCATCATCACAACTACTAAAACAAATGGCAATTATTGAAACGTTGAATGGTAGTTTCGTCACGTTCTCGTTGTTGTTGTTGTTGTTGTGAATAAAAACGAGAAGAAATCGTTTGTTGTCATTGAGGATGCAACAGTTTTCCTTTGAGAGAAAACTGCATCGATTCTATTAAACATTAAAGCTTTACGTTTCGTCTATAAAAGCTCTGTATTAGTTTGACTAGTCTTAGTTGGAGCTGTTCTAAATTCAATTAATACTTTCTGAATAGTCTCCATTATAAATACGAGTTCTCTCTAAACTTGAATGTATTTTAAAGATAAAATCAGGTGTCAGTAATGTGACGACGCACGATATTAAATGGGTTCCGCAACATTATCATATTAATTACCTATTTATAATCTGAAATATTTATAAAATACGGCTACTGTTTCAACTTAATTTATTATTTATCGAATTTGATTTTTGCGTTTCGAATTAAAATAATAGACGAACATAATTTATTATAGTCAATAATAATATCGAACATTTCCTCAACAATAATCCTGAACTATACAATAAAGTACGTACAATGTTCTCGATTCGTGGTTTATTCCCATCGAAATTAATTTAGATCACTCGTTAGATCTGAAATGATTATAATCTTGAAATTGTGTTCACGAATACAAAAACTCGTTTACAGTTATTTTGTTTATTTTTCTTTGTATCCTGCATCAAATGTTTACATTTTGTTTATATTTTATTTATTTTTATACATTTTATACGACATACATTCGAATATTATCAAGATTTTTATAATCGGGCCACTGTTATTAATAATTGACAGAAATAAACAGGCCCGGCTTTTGATTCAATTGTTATTAAACCTGTGAAACTACTAGATTTTCACTATAATTTCCAACAAATTCGATTGAGAATTACTCGAAAATTCAATTTTTCACAAGAAATTTTAAAAGCGACCGAAATTCAAGCCCTCGATAATTTATACGAAATTATCATAAAATAAAAATCGAAATTTTCGAGGTATTTCGGGGAAAACTACTGAAACGTTTCAGCTTCATTGTTAATATTCGAAAAATTTTCATTAAAAAGCTCACGGTAGAATTATTAAATATTGGGGAGTTGGTGCCTGAAGCCCGTCTATTTTTCCCAATCGAACTGATCAAATTTCATGATGTATCTCCTTAATGATTTTGATCAGAACATAATAATAATATCTGTCTATTCAATATATTGAAAACGTCGATCATAAATTGTGATATATTCCCTAAACTGCCACGTGCATAACAGACGTATCTAGTAGACCAAACGTTCATTTGTTAGTATTTTATAGATAAACGAACAATAAACTATATGGTCTAGCAAATAATCCATAAAGAGTGTATACGAGTGGTTTTAATACGCAAACTGATGAAAGAGACCGAACAGAGCTTTTCAACAAATCGAATTAGGTTAAAGTTAAGACCCTGATCACGTGTAGTGATTTTTTTTTCTGTATAAATACCCAACACGAACAAAATAATCTTTATATTATGAATTATTTAGGAATTTCAACTAGTTTCGTAAAATATTTGTTATAGATAGATAGATATATTATTTGAAGTATCGGCCATGATTGTCGTTTCTGGATATGAACTATCTCATCTCCTATTTACATTTAATTATAGAACTATTTAGATAGGTTAGTAGTGGGCTCTTGTATGCAAATCTGAACACTATAGGGTTGACTGGCAGGCCCAGATGCGGTGTGTATTCTGTTACAACGGTATTTGCTTTGTTCCGTCAATAGGTAAGGGGTGTTGTATTTGGCCCAACCCCTACTGATATGCTGCTACACACATATATAATATAATCCATACATGTGATTGTGGGCATGTGTGTATTCGACCATATACCAAATACACATTGACGACTGATATAATGTTTACTCTCAACGCCATCCAGTTCGTATTACATTTGGATGTGTAGCATGGTTCGTGTATCATAAGTTCCATCTAAATAGCAAGAATAAGGGAACATCGGGGAAAAAACTTAAGTTAATTGATAATAAATAATATATATATAAAGGGAGTATCCACTTTTCGTCCCCTTAACTTTATTTAGATACGATTTATTTAATATAAAAACAGCATTAAACAAGTCCTAAATATAATAAAAGTGTCTCCCCTTTCCTTATCATTTGCCATACATAACTATAGAACATTTCACTGTAATTGCTCGAGCTGTTGTAAAAATTAACGACGGGAAACGTGCACGAAACGTGAGCAATTGAATATGAGTGTGTCCACCAGAACGCGCTTTCCTCCACCATATACTACATAATATAAAACTACAACTACATATAAATACATATATACAAAACTTTTATCCATACTATACATAGTATAACACGACGGATGTGCCAACTATAAAGATTTAATACCGTATAGTATGCTTCATGCTTTTGTTTGTTTGGCTGTTGATAATGGAGTTGAGTTGCGGTAATATTTTCGCCCCCGAAAATCAAACAATATACCCCATTCACAATGGGACTCATTGAAAATTTCCCCAATTAAATCTATAGAATGCACGGTTTATTTTAAGAGCTGACATGTCTTACAATTAATTTAAATTCATTTAATTTATTAAACAACTACAATTGTAATTACATGGTTCATAAAGTCGTTTTATTGGACATTCGAAAAAATTATATATTGGTTCTAATTTGAATTTATAAATTTTTATTAGAATCAATGCTGGTTTCCGGCTATTCACATTTTTTTTCTTTAGTGGTTTTATTATTATCTAGAGGTATTAAGAAAGGTCACCTTCTTCTATTCTAGTACATAGTTGAAGATCACCCGACTTAGTAATTTTCCTTTTGTTTATACTATTCAACTCAATGTCAGTAGATTTCCAGATTGGGCTGGTTCAAAAAAAATTAAAATCATTTGCATTTTTAGTCATCTGTTTTAAATAAATTCTCGTTTCGGAAAAAATAAGTCTTCGAATTCGAAGATAATATGCCCATTATTCTGTATTGTTTTTATCGTGGACGAAAAATGAGGGGAACAAGTGGCCAACAGTTGTAACCTTAATGATTGCTATAAAAGAAAAAACTATAAACAAATAAGCCATAACAATAAAAATATATGGAATGACATGTTACACCCTAGATAAATAAATGAACGTTGATAATTTAACAGTAGCCGACTGATAAAGATCGTGAAAATCATCATTCTAAATGGGAAGCGAACGCAAAGTCATTATCATTATCATCATCATCATCATTATTACTTGGTGTTGGGGAGTTGTATGAAATTTCAGGTAGATTTTTCATTATTTCATCAAAATTATAATACTGAAATGTTGCTGTTGTGTCGGAAACAGACGTCCGTTATTAGAAATTTATTTTGTGACGCACAAAAAAATAAAAGTTCGGCTGTAATTTATAGGGGAGAAAATCGAGAAATGTCCAGTACATTTATGCTATACGAAACTGATGTTTACGTCTTTCTAGATTGATAAAGCAACTGTCAAACTGATAACTGGAAATCTCGTTTCAGGAACAAGCTGTGATCATGCTGTGTCACATTTAACATTTATACCGAACGTCCGATATAGGAGACATTTCCAAATTATAAAGGGTATTTTCAATGTAAATATTCTAGAATTGAAACTGTATTATTGTTGTCGTATAGAAATTCGGCTTTTCGTATATAAACACGGCTTAAGAGAGAGAATTTAGAAATTTGCTGATTTGTTTTCCGAAAGGGAAATGCGGACTTTCGCTATTGGGGGTATGCAGATAGGACACCAGATAAATACGACAAATGTGAATGTTTGCGACAGTTCACACAGTCATTAAAGCCAGGATCCAAATCTCATGAATAATCTGAGACAATTTATGAATTTCTTCCGATTATTCTAATTTTCGTTTATTTTCGAGTATGTATTGCAGTTTGGTCGATAAATCGTTTATTTATCTATTTATTTATTTATTTTTTTTAATTAAAATCGTGTTTATTGGGCAAACGAAACTCATCAACACGTACGGTTGGATTTATAGCCCCAAGTTGGACAGGGGCGCGTTCTCATTCACGTGCGGCAGCTTGTGATAATGTAAAGCTGGAAGGGCTCTTTATGAGCGAAAATTGCGGCCGATGGTTCATAAATGGTTGGACTACTGTGATTTTCAGGCTGTTATCGTTTGACGCACGGCCTGTAGTCATCTCAAAAATAACAATACAGAAATGTGACGAAGTAAATGTTGGAAGAGTCACAGGTGCCTCCCAGTTGATATAAAACTTTACAGTGTGCTAGATATTGTTGTGAATAATGAGGGAAGATGGTCTTTGTGCACAGTTTTAAAAGAGCGCCGTTATTTTTTTATGATTCTCTGAAGAAGAGTAATGCCATTTTACATACACTTTATAGCCGTATTGTATATACATGTATAAGTTTGCTACAACATACATGACCTGGGAGAGGAATACGAGTAGTTTCGTCGAACTGCTCTTGAAAAATTCGATTTCTACTCGATATTTCGTGGTTGAGTTATTTTATTTTATTTTTTCGTCGTTTTATTGCTATTTAACGAGACGAAACTTTAACAGAGGCCCGATATTTTGTTGTGCTGTAAAGTATCAAAGCTGCACATGTACGAGTGCAAAAGTATTTATAAAACTGCACCACTAACAGGTTTTGTATCTTTTTTCCGCTTGTTGGTTATTGGATTTTTTTACCCTCCCATTAAGTTGAAACAAATTTGGCAGACATTTTTGATGGCTTTTTGATCGTTAATTATATTTTTGCGTGTTTTATCAAAAAAATGATAACAATCTCATACGATATTCGAAATTTGCAACCAATCAAAATTCCAAAATTGATGTATTATCGTTGATATTTTGGCATTTTTGATGATCAAAGTTGCCGCATTTCCGTTATTGTGGTGGCGGTAGGCCAATTCCACCAACTAGCATAAAACCGAGAGTTAATGAATGTGTTCGCGACTTTGGCCAGCGGTTCCGAGAAGGTTCCTCGCCATTAATATGACCACACACATGTCATGTCATTGCACATGTGCGACTCGTCAACACCCTCTCTACTAAGTGACATGAGCATCGTTGCAATTTCCGAAATTAAAACAATTTTATTTTGATTAAGTTGAAAAGATTGAAGGAAAAAAATAAAAGAGGATAAGATTGAATCCATTGGAGCTTGAACGATTTCACCATATTAGATTGTCGTTGTAGTCGTCGGCTGCCAGATGTTGAACTCCTGGGCTCTTGAGGGGAAAGTTTACATAACTGGATCATTTTATATTTATTCAGCATGACCATGTGTAGTGATTGCTTTAGATTCATATATTTTCAATTTTATTGATTTTTTGGAATTTTTGATAATCTAACAGCTCTACGAGATATAAATTATACTTGATGTTCAACTAGTTCAGTGGTCTATTCACACCATTGATGGTCAAGGAATTGTAATAATGTCCATGGGATATTTATGACCGGGATCACAATTAATCAAGGGACAGGACAGCCAGATAGAAACTAGACTAATTCCAGGACACAGGACCGTATTGTACAGGATTACCATTTCAATTTAATTGAAATCTGTGAATAGTTACGGCTTTTATACAATCGACTTGTCTTCTTTTTTTCTTAGGATTTTAATCAAAGTTTCAAGTCAAATCACGTACTACTTACAGTAATATGTATAAATCTGGATTTCAAAGGCAATTAAGTGGATTGCATTAAGACATTTGGACTAATAAGGTTCGTGCTGCCATCATTAATGTCATCAATAATTCAACTGAATTTTTGTCGTAATCTATGTACGTGTATTGTATTATTATTTTGTTTTCATTGATAAGTGACTTGAAGATGGACAATGTATTAAAAGGACGACTTATAATTTTGTTCCCTGTTGTGTTGATGAGGGAGTCTCGTGTTGGACGTCAAGCTGTGAAATATCCCATCGCGTGATCACCATTTCATATTTCGAGTAGTGTAATCTGGAAGGTTATTAATTATGACTCTGCCAACACAACAAACATGATAATAGATTGTCCGTTGGGTCGAAATTAAAAGAATTAATATTCAAATTTGCACTATCCATCTCTGTTCGCACGTCAATGACCGACTTATTTTTTATTCTATTCAATTGGAAATTATATTTTTCACACAATCAATGTAAAAATGTCTTGTTCTCTAACGATAATTATGCGACCATTTCTACTAAAATCGTACAATAACAGAAAATGACGAAAAGGGGGAAAAAAGCCTTTATAAATATAATATGCATACAATATTACGGGTCTCTCAACGAGATAACATCTTTCAACGCACCTAATGACATTTTAATTAACATGTGCATTGTGCCGCTCTACACAGTCTATTACACATGCTAACTAATTACTATTAGAATAAAAATGTAACACTGCCAGTTTAACACTCTCGTAATTTCTACGCCACTGACTTTTCAAGCATATGTTCTTGAAATATAAAGCATATTCTCAGAACAGAGATTTGCTCAATTTTCTGCTAATTTTTAATGAGAAACTCACTATTTTTGTAACATTATGATTTTACTGGAAAGTTTTCCCGTAGCGAATTCATTCTAAACTTGATATAAATCACTAATTTATGAACTTTAATCAGAAAAGTTCCTGACTATTCGATTTCTATTTCTCGCGAAATGTGATCGATATTCGATGGGACATTTTCGAAACTAGAATAGATGATCTTTCAGTAATTTTCTACTCTTAGAAAAATACAATTACAATGTTAATAATTCAAAAATATTGAGCAGAAAAAAGTGGTCTATTTCAACTCCTATCCTCATCCTTGAATTTGAGGACGAGCCCATAATTTGGAGAATAGTTTTTTCTACCTGCGAAATTATCAAAATCTGAAAGTGTTTTTTTTTTTTTTGGTCAGTTCGTTTTATATTTAGCCAAAATTTAGTCCTAGGAAACACCCAGATATTTTTTTCCATCATTCTCTAGACCTCAGGCCGTACAAATATCTTTTACAGGAAATTGACTCCGTCATTAATTTTTTCCGGTAGAAGACGAAAGTATCAATCAAAAATCAATAATTTCGATACAGTTCGATTAAAGTCTTGTAAACAAAGTGACCCTGTTTTCTAGTTCGAGTTTTTACGATATCTCACCGGTGATGTAAAAATAAAAAATTACATAATTATAATGCTGAAATTAAATTTCCTAATTCTATTATTTTTTTATACTTTTCTTTTATTGCCTTTTCTTTTTTTCCGAGTACTGTGAATGGCATTTTTCAATTATTGAATTTTATGGAAAGGCGTTATTTTATGTGAATGCGTTACACTGCTTCCTGCGACGTGAAAATTTATTATTATTAAGGCTCATTATTCATGCAATGTTAACGTAGTAAAGCAGTAATAAGATCAATTTTGTTTTATTACAATAGACTCGTTACAAATATATTGATTGAAGACGATAACAGAAGATTTAAAGCTAATTAGTGATAGTAAAAATTACAAAATACTTGATAATATAATTTATGGTTATTCTCATATGAGAATTATTCTAGGATATATAGTTTGTATGGTAAATAGAAACATTTACGTTATTGTTAATGTCCCTTTAAGGCGTTTTAATGAAACAATAATATGGAGTCATCGAGTGGGATTTAATAAATTGACACAAAACCCATTAGCAAACAGAAAAACGATTCATAAATCATCAATATTTATGAACTGTCAATATATTCCAGGGCCCAGAACAAATGCCAAAAGCAAATACTAGATAAGAATTTATCTCGTAATTTGTCGTTAATTCAGTCCACTGTTTGTACGTCTTTTGGTGATATTATAAAAAAAAAAAAAAACCTGAGGCAGAGCTATTTTGCTGCCCTCCTTTCAATATAAATCACCAACCTACAATAAATATCGCCAAAGTGGACGACAAACACAATGCAACGGATACGGTTCTCCTGTGGCCATTTATCAAAGTCCTCACTGTATATAAGTGTAGCTCTCTGTATATTCCATATACCTATAGGATATTTATATGTATGTGTGTGTTCGTGTATGAATATATAGGTAGTTGAACGATTAAAAACCGCGCACGTCTTATTCAGATGAGGCCAGTTTTTCTAGCCTGGATGATGGATTAAGGTGAGGTCCAGGGCGGCAGTAACTCCCTGTATAGGACACCCTCCTATATTTCATCTTAGTCGTTATTTCCAGTTAAAATTGCAATTCAAATTCTAAAACACAAAAAATCATCTCACTCTTATAGTGGAGTATAAGAGAGAGAAAAGGAGATAAATAGAGAAAGAGAGAGAGAGAGTTGAAACCTATTACTATTTCCTGTTACCCTCCCAGTACCGAAACTGAAATTATTAATTACCGTAGGGGTTAATTTGAGGGAAATTTCCAAAGACTGGTCGATAATTCCACACCATTAATTACTAATGAACGAACAATTATTCGTTATGTTGGAAAATTGTTGGACGAAATAGCTTTATATGTTATTATTACAAAAACACACTACCCACTATCAATGGGTAATTTTGCAATAAACGTGACATAATATTAACCCCAATTCTAAATCTATCTCTATTCTAGCATTATGTGTAAACTGAAGCTGAATAATTCCGAACGTAATTAGTTCCATTTAATCATTAATCAGTTTGCGAATTTCGAATAGACTCTATGTAAATTGAATTACAACAAATGGATTGATTTAGACTAAATCACAATTTTTATCTATATAAATATTTTTGGAAACTATTCATAAAACGTTATAATCATTTAGATTGCAAGGAATATTTGAAAGTTTATGTGTATGTATATGTAGTGTGGTGTGTAGCTGCGATTTTATTAAAATCCCCAGTTTGCTGTGGAGAATGCCAGTCCGGGATTTCGCTAGGGATTTTTCTGTATAGCAACTGAAACGATCCAACCACCTCATTGACGTAATTCCGTCGAAGTTTGATAACGTGTAGAATTTTAATGTTAACGTTCCTTTATTGCGCACATTTCAACCCTCAGTATTTCGGCCTTGTTCTCATTTTGTATAATTGATAATATCCTGGAGTGCGTATATAGACTCGGTTACGTTTGTCGTCTATAGACATTTACAACTTGCAATTCAAGTGATTTTAAAATTCAATTAGACGTTTCGACAGGATACGAAGAACGATTCGATACTGAATTGTTCTAAATGAAGTTAAACAGATTCTATTACTATTATAGTAGTAGAACTATTATTACTATACATATTAGTACAATAGACGAACGTAATAACGTTTTCAAACTGAATTTGGGCTTTTCATCCCATCAGGTGAAACCAATGGCGACAATACTAACGGCACGTAGGTCGATAGTTCAACATTGGAAACAACTGAAGCGAACTTTATTGTTAAACAAATCTCTTATTTCATTAAACGCTTTGATTAAAGCCTTTACTTGTTTACCAGACCGTAGCCACATTCTGAATCGCAACGAGATCAACGACTTTAGAAAAAGCTTCTATGACAATTTTGCAAATTGAATTTTTCACAACATTAAAAATCTCTATATACCATATAAACAAATAGATTTTATTATTTAATCAATCAATTGAGAGAGGATTTATATACGAAATAGCCGACATTTAGACTTTATCTCTCTGTTTTCTGTCTGGTGTAATTTGAGAGTAAATAGCGTGGACCTGGGGTGCTTATATGGATTCTTTTTTGAGCCAGGAAAAGTCGTCCTGTTTCTATATGAAATGCGGCATTCTTCTCGAAATCCTACGCACTCCCATGGGAAACATTCCATATATACCTGTTCATAAATATCTACGTGAAAGGGAAGCTATACGGGCGTGTAATAGAGAAATCTCTAAATAATAATGACGGTGAATCTGGCGAGTTTTTTCCCCAAAATATTCGACTTGTTACGAATGAATTCTCAATAATAAAAACAATCATTATTATTAAATTTGTTGATATTTCTCGAAAATTATTGTACTTGGAAATTTAACTCGCTACTGTTTTTTCAATTTGCATATTATTAGAGCGCGACTTATAACTCGTTGCTGTTCGCATAAGAAATTGTAAATCAACTTTTATTTTGGAAATAACTCGATAAGAGTGAAGGGCTGTCCCTTTTCGATCTACAGTTGCTTGATTAATAGTTTAGCATTAGCGCCAGCATGTAAAGTAATATGTTGACATACAAACGTCTTTATCCCGTTCGGTATAAATATGTTCGGATGCCGTTTTTCACAACGTTTCTAAATTATGACAGCACCATTAATAATATTAACTATTATTATTATTGCTCGAGATTTTGTTATACTTAAAAATATCAGCCGCACTTGTACATGCAATAATTCTAAATAGGAATAGAAAGATAAAGATTAACAACATTGAAGTTGCTACGACAATAAAGCATAAATCATATAATATCATGTTTACACCGGAGGACTGTATAGAAAAGCGACAACAAATCATTTCGACACCCAGCTATTATTGAAGCTAGTCTTACACAAGTCTTGCACAATTCGTGTTGAAGACGCAGAGATGGAGGCTGATCGAGTGATTGTAATTAAAAACGAACAAAAAAAAAAAACAACAACAACACACAATCAAAAAGCCTAACGATTTCTAAAACATTCGGAACTATTCGGGGAATGGATGACACAAATAATAATAATAATAATAGTAATAATAATAAAAATAAAGCGAGCGAATGGAATAAGGAGCAAAAGTTCGAAACATAAATCGTATCCGTCCGCACGCCTGTAATCATCAATAATGCATCTGATCCAATTTTAAAGATGTGGAACGCAGCTCCAATCCCCCAGTGCGATAAATAAAAGACATCCTAAAATTGAGCCAACTTGATGACTTCATGTATCATACAACTACTTATATGAAAGATAAAAAAAAAAACAATTAATATTTGATTCTATTCTCATTTTATTTCGATCGGAATTTCATAAGTTTACGATTTCAGTTGACTAGCGAATAAGAAAACTGAGCCATTAACAAAAGAAAGCGAAATATATCCAACAAGTGCTTTGAAATGCTAATACAGCCCTTAAATTCACTCTCAAATAACAACAACAACAACAACAATAAGGGTGCACCTTGCTTTGCTCACCTGCACTCTTATTCTATTGAAATATCTATACAACCCCTAAAATTCTGGAATCGTTTCTTACCTGTTCTCAAACACCAACCGCTATATTGAGCCACCAAATTCAATAGATGTTTATACAATGAAATCTAATCATCAAACACCGGAACCAAGTCCACCTGTAGCGATTAATTATTGTTGGCGGCCAAATTTGATGAAATTTTCGCGCTAATTAAAAATGAAATTCTTTGAATGTTTTAATTAAATAATTAGTGTCAATGTTTTACATTGAAATTTCCTCAATGGTTTTTTATTAATTCAACTTGAATATGTGATATTTATGAATCGAATCAAAGGTGGTTGATTAAATAATTAGACGTTACAAATTATATCAAACGGGTAATGCAATTTTAATTAGTTCGTGTTCTTTGACGGTTTGACTGATTCCATTATTAATGGTTTCGTTATTATTCAGCCATCAATCGATCATTATTGGAAATAATTTGAAAAGATTTCGAATGAGACAGGAATTCCATAGAACGCCCCTTTAACAACTACGAATGACGGTTTTTCGAATTTATTTACTCAGTTGTCTAGTCATTTTTATTCTAACCAACTTGTAAACATTGTACAATCTTGTCGATTTGTTCCATTTTACAAAATACTTAAACTAACTTTGTAAAAATCTAGACAGTTGATGGAGGAACAGAAATGTTTCATTTAGATAAACTTGACACCTTTCAACAATTAACTTGTGGACGGTGCATTTATTATTTTTGACATTGCCTTTGATTCTTTGTATCTATTTTAAGGTGCAGCCCCGTCATTAAGTCGCCGAATCCATCGAGGGAGGCTCCTTCGACCATCATCATAATCCGGTGAGTAATCCATAATTTGAATTTAGTTGAAATATTGAGCAAATTCGAAGCGAAATTGTAAAACTGACAAGTTGTTTTCCATCTATACCTATATGTATATGTTGACCTGGAGCACTATAACAACAACTAGTAGCGCCACTAGTTTCTATATAGGGCCGGTTCTGTGACCGGAAATTAAAATAGCATCCCTCTGGTTATAGGGATGGGTTACTGTTCCGGGATTGCTAGCAAAACCGAATCATTGAAACTAGTTTGCCTAAAGGGTAATTTGATAGGATTTCCATTCATAATCTGTGCAGAAGTTGGGTAATTTTTTTGGATTTTCATTAAATTCGATTATTATTGTAACAATAAAACATAAATATGAGGCCTTAGTTATTGTAGGACAAATGCAAACTATCGGTCTATTTCGCTTTGTATTTCCCCCAGCTGGATACCGTTTTGATACTTAATAGAGTGCACAATGTTTTACTATTATGAACGTATAAAATCGAATTGAAAGAAAAGTTTTCAAGCGTAGTTGCTTTGTTTGGCAAAGTTTCTTGTTTATTGTCGTAATAATTGAAACTGGATTGCTTATATTGTTTTTAAAATAACGACAATCGAAACTAGAAAATAAAGAATCGGATACGCTTTCGCCACTATTGAATCCAGTATTAGACGACATCTAACTTAGAGGGTTGATTCCTCTTAAAAAAGACACTTTTTCTACTAAAGAACATAGATTGATTGAAACAACTAAATCAATTCCTTTTTTTCCTCTAGTGTCTCAATTTTCACCGAATTTATTTGATTCTCTCAATTGAATTGGTTGGTCATTAAAAAAAATTCGTTACAACCCTCCATATATACCTATATATTTTTTTATATCCAACAAAAATTCAAATTATTGCGAATTGGGAAATCTGCAAATGCAGGTGATGCGTAGTGGCAAAGAATCAAGTGGACACTTATTCGGAACACGTGCCTGTAAATGCTCGTAAATTGCTATTTGACCAACAGCAGATGACCCTTTACTATCCTATTTCATTTTCACTCTATCTCACTTTCTGCAAACGATAAAATTTAGGGGGAGATTTGTAATTTTCGCTAGATCCGCCAAAAAGTTTCCGTTAATTTCGAATATCGACCAATTGGAAAAGTTACTAATCTGAAAAACATGGAAAACTTCCGGCTGTAACCGAAATTTTTATTGAATCAACTAATTGCAAAAACAGAGAAATAGAAGGAAGAAGAGAAAAAATAACGGAAACGAAGCAAATATTTTATTGGAAAAGCTGTTTATCTCCTCTTTAGTTTTATTTTATTGTTGTTTTTTTTTCTTTTTTTTTGTGAGTATTACGTCAATTGCCGTATTTAGGTTGTTGGTCGTTAGAACGACAGTTTTTCGACAATAACCGTTAAATCCTGGCAGGTACAGCTCTTATCCAGCTTCTTAATTGAAATCTACGAGAATCTTTCCAGGACATTTCTTTTCCAAGATGAGTTTAGATCAGATTTCCGGTACTTTTACTATTTAGTGTTTGAACAGGAAATGTTGTCGTTTTCATCCGATTTCCATCGTTCTATGGATCCAGACATTTCATGTCATTGTTATTACCTTTGTATATTTCCGGAAAAATGGTTTACATTTCTGAACCATTGAACTATTATTATTAGATGTTGATGGTGAAATTTTTTTTTTATAATAAATCCGTCCCAGATAGAAAACACACGGGAATATGTTGAGCATGTTAATCCCTTTTATTGGAATTGTTCCACTAACTAACCTGTCAATTTCCAACATTTTGTCCAGATTAATTACGCCTAACTAGAAATATTTATCAGATTAGTATAAATGAAGCTGTACAAGAGAGATAGAGTGCTTCATTGGGACTTGATCCCATTGCTGAACAGTTTAATCATCCTCTTCGTCTCTCTGATGGTCCAATAATGATTAATTAAATCGGATCCCGCATAGAGCGAGATTATATGTGGAAAAATTCGAACAAAATCAGTAGCGAATATCATTATCTAAACTCAATTCAGGGCCGGTATTGATCATTTTTCCAATATCTGATTGATGTCGATTTTACCAGCAATAAAAATGCAATTTGCAATTTTCCACAGTTCAACATGCATTCATGCAAATCTAATCAAGAGTTCTATCTCTCTCTGTCTCACTTTTATAAGTATCTTTTTAATATTTTCACCTTTACGTCTATTTAATGTGCTATTTTTAAAACTTGAAATTTCGAAATATTATTCGTTAATGTTTATATCTCGTTTCTCTGTTAAATTTGTTGATATCGCAGTATCTTGGCAAGCAAATATTGCAATTATTTCGTAATTGAATTATTACAATTGTGGTAACATATATTCTATTTTTATCGAACCATGGCAAATGTTGATAATATATGGATTGGGTCATTTAATTGTCGTTTACCGGTTGTAATTTCATGAAATTAGATAAAAATTTGAATCGTGCCAATTGTAATTTGATTTTTATTATTTCCCCACTATACCAATATAATAAAATTGAATTTGATAGTGTGACATAATAGTTTTAGAAAGCCTGTAAACCATTTTCGTGGGGCACGCCTATAAAGATTTTAACGAAATTAAACCGATGAGCGAAGGAGGAAAAAAAAACTGACTTTCAGATCACGGATATTGTACGAAAAATCGTGAAAAAATCTCATTTTCGTTAGCACTTCAATATAGATTTTGTAATTCTTCTATTTCTCTATTTCCAACAAAAAACCGGGATTTAGCCCGTTTGAATTAATCGACTATAAGTTAAATTTTTCAAAATCAACAACAATACTAAAATGAACAAAAAGATTGTCTTGATTATATGACAGAAATTAGTTCCGGTCAAAATCCGGTATATAGAGGCGATGTTTTTTTTTTTTCTGTGTGTGTCGGTTTTGATAAAAAAAACAAAAATCGGAGCGCTTTCAATAGGTGTACAGAATTAATAGCCTACTATTATTTCTCGTAATCTATCAACTGTTTTATGTGTGTTTGGTTGTTATTCAAATTTCTGGCACGTCATCACCGAAATCGTACAATTTGATTTAAATTGAGCACCTCGGCATTTGATTATTCGATTTTATCACGATCACAATCTGATATGGGTCGCACTATATAGCGTTCAATCTAACACATATAGAACATGGTTGAGAATTATTGCCGCCTACATTAGATGTGATCATTAACACGGCATTTCTCAATATCTACGTTAAAATATTCCAATATCGATATTCAGTTAGTTGTAATAGTAATCAAAAGGGAAATGTGTATGGTTATATGTTTATAGTACGAGTTCAGATTCATCTCCTGTAGTAGTCTATTTAATAGATGGAGGAGGAATTGAATCACAGTCGTTTCATACATATTACATGAACATTCGATATCAACTGCTTTATCATTTTATGTTGTTTATATATATGGGACGATCGTTCGATGATCGTGCGTGGGAAACAATACCCCAATTGCAATCACTATAAAACAATTCGTATCATTTCAATTTCTTCATTATACAATAATTATTATTACATATCCGAGTTGGCTTAGACCACTAATACTTAGAAAGATATAATACAAACCAGTGAACATTTAGAATGCTTGTTTTACTTTAATGTTTGTTTCGGATTTCTGTTTTTACAATTCCCCCTGCTTTTCTCTTTAGTTATACTATAGGAAGTAAAACATAATCAGATTGGATTTCTGATTTAAATGCAAAACACTCCGCCATAAACATGTTCCGCCGTTGCAGAAACAATGAAGCACTATTAGCGTGTTGTTTATTCGAAAAAGAGAAAAACGCGCTAGCTACTGCCCGATTTCCGTCTTATCTCTTTTCTATTTTTATTATTTTATTTTATAACACTATTTTAAATGGTAACAACAACAACGAAAATATAACAAATAACAAAGTCGCCTTTC
>JAZBGZ010000251.1:18593-61039 GCA_037414795.1 Stenodera caucasica | reverse complement strand
AAACGAATTTTCCTTATTATTTCCTCTCATCTAATTTCGTTCAGTAATTAACTCGAAGATCGATTTTTTTCCGTCCTTCTATCGAAAAAAATCCGTCCACAATTCTATCTAGTTGGTAGTGTTAATCGAAATTTGACCGGATATCCGTTACTTATATAACTCATATTTTCTCCCTTTATAACCGAAATCAATTCATTAATAAGATTTATCAGGCGTGCCAGTTTCCCTTTATTTCATCCCTTATTGCTGGTTATAGGTACGTGACGTTAGATCGTTCTAGAAATCGCCTCCGGCCATTCGTCCATTCTCGACAGGACCGGAAACCGTCTTGAATCAGTACCCGATATTGATGGGAACATTTCCAACAACTGTAAATTAATTCTATACTCATACAGGGTGGCCAATTCGACTACATCGATCGATTATTGTGAATTTCATGTTTTCTCTAATATTATAATTACCATCCTGTAGATTTATGTGTATAGATTTTGGGTTTCGGGGATGAGAAATGGCCATTGACAAACGTATCCTTACCGGACGTAACGACCGGAGTTTGCGCGCTGTTAACTCCGGATATGATGGCAACACGCTAATGATGCATGTCGGTTTGACGATTGGGAAAATTTGTACATTGATGTAATGATTTGTATAAATCGTAACTATAACGGTAAATATGGTAATTACGATGGAATAATTGTTGGAAAATCGCTAAAAATAAGCGCAGATACGACATGTTTATACGTGAATAAATCACAATATGACTAATGAGGCGTAGGACGTAATTATTGTGATCACGAGGTCGGATCCGTCAATTATAGTCACTAAATTTAGCTACGTTTACCGAAAATTCATCAATCTTATAAAATCGATTTCTATATCAAAACAAAATACAAAACACTTAGTTTTCGATCAAATATCGAGCTACTTAAGATAATTTTCCACTTTTCCATATTGCATTATCAACGTCGACTTTAATCATTTCTAGAGACAATAGAATTGCCTTCTCGCTTCAATATTTAATAATAACGTGCGGAAAACGGGGAAAATTCGAGCTACAACTCCGACATTAGCATTTTATAAAACAAACACCAACATTGGCTCTTCGTCCATTAGTAATTTTTCCATTCGCCTTATTATTCTTGAGACTTTTCGAAATCTTTCTACAAATTTATCACCAAAAATATACGACATTGAGTTCGAACAAGAGTATAAAAGCCCAATTCTCCGATTATTATGGCTGTAAAATGACGCAAATAGAGAAAAATTTTGTGCTGGCGATTTTTGGTGGATGCGCCGCATTTCTACTCGACCGTTTGGCCGTTGATCAGACTTGCAAGTTTTCCCTCTTTTGTTTCAAAGTCGCCTTAGGTGTTAGTGCGGCCAGCAATGTAGAATAGACGGCTATCGGAAATTACAGCAAAGCCCTGATAAGTTAGGGGTTGAAGATAGGGACGGTCGTCTATGTACATCTTTGTATCATTATGTTCCACCACCTCGGACCGACTACCAGTAATCAGGTTCCGTTTGGGATAAGTGCCAACAATTCTGATAAAATGGCCATTTTCTTATATTCTCTCTATTTTATGTCTACCACTCCTTTCGTATTATTGTTAAGTAGAGGATAATTGATTGGTGGATTTTGTTGACGCTAATAATCGAATATAATAATTTAGTCGAATTATGGATCATCATCAAATATTTTCCATAATTTAACTATATTCTTAGATCAGTAATAACGGTAGAAGTGATTAGATTTTCTAGTTGAGCGGTCGTGTATTCCAGTTCAATTTCAATTGAATAAAGCTGTAAGCAATCTCGAAATAAACCACATTACCATTGTCCGGAATCTAACCGCAGCACAGACTCAGCCTCTAATTAGCCAGATCAATGAGATCGTTACTGTTACTATCAAACAGATTGAATAAAAATCGAGACCTAAACAAATAAGTGAATTCTCCCGGCCATTTCTATTTCGTAAGTTCGAATATCGCTGATCAATTTTGCTGTCAAATCTGGGACTTTTCAAGAGACTGGAAAACAATTAAAGATTGAGAGGAACAATATCGCGATTGCTTCCGTGATTTGCAATATTGAGAAAGAGAAATCGTTGTAAAACTGACTTTAAGTCGACATTTTGTTGGCAAGTTTTCGGCAAATGGATGAAAAATTCAAAAAATTGCCCACATCCAAATAAAATGACAGTGAAACGAGTGAATCGTTCCAGAACAGTCATCATTTATTATTCAAAAAACAATTGTACTAAAGATACGTGAATCTGGAACATTCAGATATGTTTCTTATTATTTAATGAAAAATATCATTGAGGGATTGTTCATATTCGAATGGAAGACTATTAAAAGAATTGTAGTCGTTTCGTATTTTATACTTCAGTGATGTTGTGAAATGAAAATACAATCTGTGCCAGTACAATAAACTTAATAATGCAATTATTGTTCTGTTGTTACATTTCCGCATACCAATTGTGAGTAAATTACTTCGACTCGAAAGCCTCATTATTGCATGTCGCTTCTGTTTTGTTTACCAATTCATCTGAAATAATTGATGATCGAGTTGAAATTATAACTCAACTTTACTATAATTACAAACTATTCAACATTGATGGAACAACAGAGCGCGTTAAGACTCCAATTCGCGAATATTAATAATCGATCGATTGGAGAGTGTTTAAATATTTACAAGACAAACGTTGATAATTGGAAAGTTCCCAACGGAACTGAAAGCGAAATTAATTTAATATCGACATAAATTCGAATCAGTTGAATTTTCCCTATTCGGGAACGTTAATCTATATTCCAACTCTTCGGCAAACTTATGTGAAATATTTATTCCGGAAATTCTATGCTAATTCGAAATTTATGATAACTGCCAGAAAGGTTCGTCTAGTTCGGACATTCGATGATGGATGGAACCGATCGAAAAGAAACACAATTCGAACAAAGACGCTGTAATTAATGGTCCAACTTTATGGGAGCTCGCCGCTTTCAACAACCATCAAGCGAATCGATAAATCGACTCTAACCTTATTCAATGTTCGATCGATTCCCATTCAAATATCACGTGTTGTTGTCGTTGTTGTGACGGATAAACGAGCAGCTCGTTATCTTCACTTCTAGATGCTTGTCAGCACTTTTGTTAACAATTCTGGTGAAATTTCGGAAAAACACAAAACACAACCAAATCAGTAAATTGGGAACAATAGAGAATGTTTGTAGTATAATTTCAGATAGCTAGAGTTTTCCATTTTGAATTTTCTCTATTTTTGAGTTGTTTGTACGACTATTGTCCTAGATTTGAAAAGTTTCCGGACAAAGTCAACAAATTCGCACGAAAACAAGGAAGTTAGTGCAATTGTATTATTTCTGTAGTCGTTTCATCAATGAATTTTTAACTAAATGAAATTTGTATCGAATTTCTTGTTGTTTTTCAGCGAAAATCGAGGACAAACATTGTTATAAAACTAGAAATAACACTAAAGAGAGAGAATGTTTTTCAACTGTCTATATCGATTTTCCTCCATATCAAAACAAGACTGCAATTACGCCATCTCGATTCTATTACAATCGATATTTGCAATAAAGTAGTCGTATTCGACGATTTTTTGTTCGTACTCCTTATAAATATTATCAGAAAGGAAACTGGGTGCGAAACAAATGCTTTAGATTAAAGTAAATATCTCGTCTTTATCAGATAATTATCCAGAAAGACTATAGCCATCCACATAGATGTAAATCCACAAAAAGCCCGACAGGCGGCTGAAATTTATAATTCATTAATTCAACGCAACTTTGCAAGAATTTTTTCTCCCGTTTTCTGTGATATTCCAACGATTAACTCGCCTTCTGTCTTTATTATTCTCGTTCCATTTTGATTAAGCCATCGTTCCGTCGTCACCACCAATATTGTTAAAATATGCCATTATTGGACACAGATCCGAATAAGGGAGCGACTTTCTACACGAAAAACCGGCTCATAATAAGGTAAACTTGTTAGGGGCTGTTTAACGAAGCCTTCTATCGAATCAGACGACACTGTTCCGTACTTAGTTTGTAAATTGGAGCCGTTATTGAAAACCGGATTCTTCCACGACAGAGAAATTTTTGTATATTTCCGGTATATATATATGACAACATGATTTATTAAGGGTGGAATTTTCGAGGCTCGAGCTCATCAACGAATTTCAGAAATTTTAATAACAAATTCTATTATAACGCAATCGACTACTTGATTAATATAAAATCTTCAGTCTTTTGGTTGAAATTATGTAGATTTTCTAGACTGAAACCTTTGGTGTTGTTTTATTTAATTTGTCTTCAATAAACGCTTGTTGGATCTTAGGAGGTATTTCAGTGGCTGAAATTTATAGCGAATTCATGAATTTTCAATGACGAAAACTAGAATTTTGGAATTTTCGAAAGAGTCAAGAATTTCTATATGCATCTCGTTCGAATGACAGAAAATCGATGGAAGCTACGAAGTCACGACCTGAAAAAATCCAAATTAATTAATTCCCCTTTCATTTTAACGGCTTCATACGAAATTATCTTCTACACCTTAATCAACGAGACCATCTGGCGACATGAAGGATTCTATTAACTCCAACGACAACGACAATATAAAAATGCGGCATAAATTCTTCCTTATTCTCCCCTAATTTGATGGCGCCTGAATTAAAGATAATTCCAATCTGTATTGTATTGAGAATTAGAAAAGGGCACAAAAAACGAAAATTAATCAAGACTTTATTGTAATCGCGTTTACAACTAATCTCGCATCGTTTTGTTATCTTGACAATGTTGTAATTGTTCCGGCTTTCTGCGATAATTCGAGGGGAATGTGTCGATTTATGTAAATTTCATTTTTATTGGTTTTCCAAAGATGATCGATCATCGTATGCAGGCTCCATTTCCCGATGGAATGCTGCATTCCAGTCCATTTTCTCGGGAATATTTCGAATAACTCGTCCCTCATCGTGACAAATTGACGTGTCGATAAATGACCTCTACATGACAAATATCATATTTAATTTTTAGCTCGAATATCGATATTTGATGGTTGATAAATCGTTCATTTTCTATTTAGAATACGTTGATCTATATCACTATAATAGATAACTTGTCGTCGGTATAGTGACAAATAGGATCAGGTGTCTCGGAAAATATTTACATGATTTAAGTGGAATTTTCTCGAATAAAACGCTATGGAAATCCATCGATCCAAATTCATCTGTGCGAATATTGAAAGTCATTATTTTTAGTGAGCGAATTTGGTTTGGATTAATAAAGTAACTTCTGGATCCCTTTCATAACTTTTCAAGCAATTATCCGAAATTAGGGGAATAGCTGAAGTCTTGTAAATGACGATAACGTTCATGTTTGGCGGTTTTATACAAAACAACCCCTAACAAGTAGCCATAGCTGATGTAGACCCCAATTCAAGTTTTACACGCCGACATCCTTCTATATTCAACATATTTCCCCTCAAACTATCACTAATCTAATCACATTAAGTTGGAGAATTTGAAATGCTCTATTTTTGATCCAATCAAGTATAAATTTCTTGGAATTATGTCTGACATAAAAATAACGAATTATTTGGATTTCGTTGCTTTGTTATTATGCAAATCCCTTAGAAACAATTTCGAACAATGTTATTGCAGTTGATCCAGACTTTTATCCGAATACAAACAGTAAACACGACACAAACAAAGACTAGAATGTTGGAACATTATTGTTAAGTTACAACAGATGCGCATAATTTCACTAGAGAATCGATTACAATAACAACGATAATTTTGCTTAGAATCGAACAACTTTGTACTTGTCCCAATTGAAAAGGCAACAATTTCCACTTTGTACAATTGTCGATAATAACAAGTCTTGGTGGATTTTCGGAATTTTTCGAATCCAATTTTCTCGGATGTTTTCAGCCTAATTTAATCTTCCAGTATTTGATTTATCCAGCCGACGTCTACTTAATTGGTGATATTTCTGTCTGTTTTCATTCAGATGAGTTATTGCACCATCTCACTTTCGATACTATAAATTCTCCGAATAAACGGCCTCTTCGTAAACACTCACCAATAAAAATAACATCCAATTCAACTCCAGTTAGTTTGGCGCGAATTTTATGATATTCGAGTCGAAGGAGTTTGATGGAAAACTTAAATTCGAATCAAATCTATGTCTCGATGTCCTTTAATTTAAGTCGATATTACTATGTAAATGGAGAATATTTTAGATTATGAAGTCCATATCGATTCAAAGGAGCCACTTTCAGCTATCTCTTTGTATCCACTCTCCACTATAATTGTGTTTTAAAACAAATTGATCCGGTTTCTGTTTGAAATGTGCAATTTCAATGGTTCTTATCGTTCTATAGAAAATCCAACTATTTTATTTATAATCGAGTTGAAGCGCCAATTCCGCGAATATTCCCACAATTAAAGTTATTAGAGAGAAATTCGTGATAAATTGGAATTTATTATTATAACTGTGATAGGTTTATAGGGGTGATATTAACGGATCGGTTGTCATATAGTTGTTCGTAAAATACATTACATTGACCAAACTGAATTATGTGTTGCACTATTTGCATTATACGACATAAATAGAAATGCATGCAACGTATTTAGATCACGTAATTCAGGATTTAATTTCTAATCTAGTTGATATTATGTTACTGATAGCTCTAAAATACAATATTTGTGCAAATTCGGCTGATATATTTGATTATTCGACTTTATTGTTATTATGATTAATACCGATTTTATTCAACTACAATTTAATTGAATAAAATTTTCATTATTGTTGCTAGTTGAAATGTGTCGGAAACATTACAGTTATTAAATTTCACAACAATTGTCGCTTTTGTATGTCAAGGAATGAGGCGGTATTTCTCTTCTTAAGTCGACAATATAGAAAGTTGAAGACTCGATCAAAACTCTCACAGTTATGCAAATCCATTCAACTAAAGGTGAACTTCACCGTAAATATAACTAGTTGTATGTATAGTAATTGTAGTTGAGCCGATAATGTACGGAATATAATTACATTTACGACATTCACAGCACATTTACACGTATAAACAAACAATTCGAGCTTAAACTACTCATAATCTGTGCGGTATAGGTGTGAGTTTAGCGCTCAGTTCTGATTTATATTGAAGAAAACGAACAACGCGAAAGAGGGGAAACAATTAGATTTCAGCCGCAATGCAACTCTCCCTATTGTTGAAAGCATATGTTAACACCTCGCTACCCTTATATTATTACGTGTTGCGACAATAGAATTCGGTTTTAATCGATTTTCAGTAACGAGAAATGACAGTTTCACTACTTATTTCAAAATAAACACATTACAACAACATTTGAATTCAGTGGAAATTCTAATGGAATTGTCTTAACTAATTTCGCAACAAATGAAAATTGTATTAGTAGCAACTTAATAACGAATCCATGAAAAAGCTCTACGAAATTATTACAGAGAAAACGACAAAATAATAGAGTCGAGTCGAAATGGTGGATGCGCCGCACAATCGAAACTATCAACAATAAGTCCTCTAGTTGAATTATAAAGATTGTGGAACATCTGTGCCGGATTTTTTTCTATCGTAAACTATTTGATTGATTGAAATTTCGACAAATGTCAAACGATTTCCCACGGAAAATGAGCCCATCATCCTTGTTTTATAATCGATTGAGAATATAGCAGTTTTCAACTTGAATAATTTGCAAAAGAGGCCTAAGGCTCAATCCCGGTCACGTCTTAGCCATTTACGTGCTTCCAACATCTGCCACATCAATTACAATATAATATCCACTGGAGAAAACTGGGAAAATTGTACACGAAAAAAGTAACGACAAACATCAAAAATCTAGTAGGCGATACCCGATAGTTTTATCTGTTGCGGATATTGTTGATGTGAGCACGTAGCTTTGTTATGGCGAAAAAGCCGTTAACGAAGCGAAATTAGAGATTTCCCAATTCCAAGATATCTCTAATTTATAAAAATGGTCGCTAGTTATTTTATTACGACTATTATTAGTCGGTTTGTAGCCGGGGTAGCTTGATAAATCTGCAACTTACAGCCACAATAGAACAAGTTCGAATCGCCTTATTGGAAAAACCGAATACCATTCATCTGGAATTGGGGCGAATTCGAAGATGCCACCCAATAGTTTTATTAATCCGTGTCTTTGTGGAATCAGTTTTTTTGCAGTTCCGACGAAAAGTTCATTTTTGTTTCCCAAAGAAAATAATTCGAACTTTTCCCGTACACAAATCGATTTCTGTCAGTATATCGGGATTTCTAGGTTTGTGCTAGAAAATGGCGGCATTTTTCTATATTCCCCCCATTTCCAACGGAAAACATGTCGACGATGGTCACGTTTTATCAGAATTCAGCCGGAAATTAAGCTTCAAATTCAAAACGAATATATCTAGGAGTATGTGTACATATTTTAAATGGAATTCTTAGGAAAATCAACACGCAATTCTCGAATAGTTGAAAGAAAATGTAAATCCCCCATCGATTCGAATCTATATTATTCGAAGAAAAGAGACACGGGGATTTTCGTAATCAATATTAGGAAAGTTGGCACATTATCACTAGTGACCTAGTTGTGGGGCTCCATTCCGCAATGCTGACAGTCAGGGAAATCCTTCAGGAGTTTGAGTTACGATTCCGGAAAAATAACAAAAATCCACATAAAATCTCACCTGCATTCCCCTATTTATCAACCGAATATATGAGTTTCGTTTTGAATTAAACTATACTTTGATATGAAGATGGTATTTGTTAATTATAAAAGGCACCCCACTATGCACCCCACCTGCATATGACATTCTCATTAAGGGATGCCATCAATAAAGAAAGACGCTCTCGTTGAGATGAATACCGCACTGTTTTATCATTGGTTCAGCTATTTATCAACACAGAGCACAATTATTTATATTCTACGCGAATTTTTTATAAAGCCGTGAAAAATCGTCCATATAAGCTCTGTTTAAATTGCAAGACATTGCTATTTGTCACTTAGAAATTCTATTAATTTCGTCCCAAAATAAACTACAAATATCTGTGTAATAAAATAGAATAGAATAATTAATTGACGTGCAATATCAACATTATCCCTCATTTGAATAGAAAGGTGCGAGATCCATTCCTAGAGCCCTTTGGATTTGCCCTTAATATCTTCCAAAGATATATATTTGTGGGTAACAATTAGCTAGTGACTCGTTAAGAACAATACAGCCAAACGGACCGAGGGACTGCTCCTGTCCCTTTTCAACTACTAATCACGGAATTCTGCTAGGACTCTCTTATTTATTCCATCTTCCTATATGTGTGTGTGTTATTATAAGATTTATAATCGTTATCAACGTTGTAATAACGAACGATTTATTATACAGCACAACAGGCTTTGTTATTAAAAGCGAAAGGCAACAGTTTCGTTCCAGTGATTTCGATTCAAGCCATGAATACAGACTAATTTACCCAAATATAATCATTTCAATTAATTTTCCAGGACGTTTCGGTAATTTTCGATAATAATCAGAATTTTTCAATTATTTTCATCACGGTTTGTCAACTTTAAACATTTAATCTATTTATAATTTACAATCGAGAAATATATGCGAGTGTTGAATAAAAGAAAAAATTCTAAACTACGGCACTTCGATTAGACTGACAGTTAATTGTCTGATATTTTGTACGTACAAAAACGCCCCGAATTTGTGCGAAAAATCTCTTAAAAATATAATCAATAATTGAGTATCTTTCTACAACATTTCGTTATTTTCGATGTATTTTATTCACTCAAGATTTTAATTATTGATACTCGCAAAAAATTCCCAATAATTAATAAATGAGGTCCATTTGAAAAAAACACTCTTTTAGAAAAACAAAATTGAATCGATGCTTTTATAATTATTCCAGCGCTTTTCAATCAATTCAATCAAATTGTGATTAAAGGAAAATGATTGAGCGACAACTAGACGATTCTCCATTAAAGCCCGCTTTTTAATTTCGATCACCGGAGTACGTCTAGATGATGTAGCGATAATTTAGAGTTTTCAACAATCCTAATTCGTGGATTTATATCTCGATATTAAATCCGGTGATTATGCAAGTTTCGGCTCGCCAAAGTCGAATTTGTGGTGGAAATCCAACAAAAATTTGAGCCGTAATTCATCAAATACTCCAATCGATCATTGTTTCTCATTGCTAAATTTCTCGGAAATATCAACAATTTCGGATCGACCTCTTTATTGTTGTGGATGGGAAAATAATCGTTCGAATGGTAATTTAGATTGTATTTTACTAGAATGAAAGGCTCATCGTAATCATATTATGGCTGGTTTTTTACGTATAATAGCGGAGAATTCCGGGTCGGACAACAATCCAACATAAAGTCTTTTTAAAAAATGCCCCAGCATACATTTTAACGACATTAACGAGCTAGCGGGGCTAAAAACAACACGTCCATTATATGAAAACGAAATGAAATTAGAGTGTGCTGAGAGCTTTTCCAGACCAAAGCGACATACTGTTCTTTCTCTATTCGTTAGTACCTGGTGTTGGTGATTAGTGGAAATTGTGCAGGTGACGTCCAAAATGCCACTTTCTTTACCTATGTTTTAATTAGTACTCCATTGGACGTAGCTTTATAATCGCACAAAAGATATGGGAATTGGATTAATTTTCATACAGTATACAGAGTGCACTTCGTTATTTTCAGCACATCAGAAAAATTTCTGATGTGCCAAATCAATTCTTTCTTAATTCAATTAAATTAGAGTAGTGTTGAGTAAAAATGGTGGATGCGCCGGGCGAATTTCTCCTATTATTCCACTTGTTTGTAATTTATTCGATAATTGATGACAATTGCGATAGAATTCGATTTAAATTCGTGTTATTTGCAGATTCGTCTTTCGAAATAGAGGCCATATCGATTAAATCTGTTTGTTAGGGAACAAAATCGGAAAAAAGCTGCAACGATCATCAAATTTCGACACAACGATTTGTTGACGAAACTATCTCAGTGCGGAAAACAAACTAAGTAACGGTTAATTTCAAAATTTCGCATCGAAACTTCTTCGATATGTTATCGACACAAAAAAATAAAATAACGAAATATTCGAAAATACAATATTTACCTAGATTTAATAATAAATTTTCAACATTATTGGAACAGATATGCTGTAATTGATATCAAATAATTAGTGGTTGATAGAATTTCATTTGTTTGATTGCAATTGATACTTTGACAAGCTCAACAGCTCCCGTCACTATCGAAATATTGTGAGTTCATGAATATTCAGTAATTTTTGGAAAGTTGAAAAAATCGTATAATCAGCATGAGCTTCGAACTAGATCCACTTCGTCAATTCTTTGATTTGTTGTTAAATTTAGATTGACCGATTGAAATTGCTTCAAATTGATAGAAAATCTTCCGAGCATTTTTCAAAATCTGTTATATTCTGGATAATATCAGAAACTTGACTTCCAATCGATTAAATAAGAGGAATTCTCAACTTATGGTGTAATTTTAATCGATAAAATTAATAATTGGCGCCAGTTTGTTGTTCGAGTGACTAATTGTTGTAATTCACACTAACTCCAATTCGATAGTGAAATTATTCAGAATAATCAGATTTAGTAATGTAGTATCTATTGTCAATTTCTGAGTGAATAGAAAATATATTGAGGTGAATTCTAGATTTACCCTTGAATTATGGAAAAACACAAGAACTTATCCCTTATTCGTACAGTTATGAGACGTAACGGCACATATTTATCATAGTTGTTTGCCTCATGTAGCTATATAAAAAAAGTTATATTTCTCTCTGTGTGAATTTGAACGTTTTCCATAGAATAATAAATAATAAATCTGGAGATTCTCCCTCTTCATTATAGCGTATTTTAGTTGCAACTCAACATTAAAATAAACAAATAGCTTAATAAGAGCTCTAAATAAATAATAAATAAAATTTCAGCTCTAGACTCTGATTTTCGAATGATCTAAATGGCGGTGGAACTGCGAATTATTCGAATTTCAACCCAATTCGAGCAAATTGTGATATTTTTTCTAATTCTTCAGACGTCTCGTTTTTTTTTCCGTCTCAATTCTCTCACAAATAATCAAAAGTTTTGGAATTATCTCCTGCATTGATAACGTTTGTTATCGAAATCTCGATTTCAAATTTCATGGAAATCTTCAGCTTTCCAGTCAACTCTCCAATTTTCATGATTTCGATCTAAATCTGTCTGTTTTTGTGTTTTTCGTATAATTTCGGCTGGATTATCAATTTTTTTTCACAAAATCTCGAATTGTTCAGCAAATGTTTCAATTTCAGGATTGAATTTGTGTGATTCTCCTTTGTCGCTCTATTGTAGTGGAATAAAATACGATAAATTTATTTAAAGTTCGATAAACATCTTATTTGCTTTGGACAAATATGAAATTCTTGAATTTCAATCACGAATAATTTCACTAAGCGCTTAACTCTCTCCTCAACCACCGTTTTTTTGATTCTATCCAATACTTTCTTTTTTTTTACAAATCTGGAATTCCTCTCCAGAACAATTAAAACTGGAAAAGCAGCCTGGAGCTTTAAAAATCTGATCTAACCTAAACCAAATTCCCAGTGATTTCAAATATTTCTTTCAACAGCCAACTTTTCCAATCCTCCGGATAGTCTTATTCCTTTACAAAGCATCCAAATTTTAATGGACATTAATTTCCTTTTGCGACGATTCGTTGAAAGAGAAACCAAGCTTTTACGGTCGTGAACATAGGCAGAGACCATTTCATCATTATATCTATCTCTATTCTTTTTTTCGGCTGAATTGCTTCCTATCTTCTCATGTAGTCTGTTTATTTTTATTTATAGATATATTTTTTTCCTACAATAACGTTGAATGTTTTCAGAGTGAAATATTGGCGTAATTAGAGTATAGGAGAGAGATAGCAACGACAAATATTTATGTTTATCTATGAAATTGAATTGGTCGTCTGGCTTTCATAACGATACAAACGGGGAACTGGAATCGTTTCAATGAAAACTATTCGTTTAATTATGATATTTGCATACGGGCTTGGCGCTTTAATCTCCTTATGTTCGAAATCAAAGCGGTACAGGTAACTGATCGGAGCTCGTGCTCGATTTTGATCCGGCTTTCAGCTCCACCACGAATTATATAGAAAAATTGCAGCAATTTATTCGGCAAACATGAAATATTATCAAAAATTTCCAAAACCAAGTCTCTCCAGTATTTGTAATAGTTTTGTTTCAGATTTATCCATCTTTTTCGCCCTCTATTCGATGATGTATCGAACAATTCGGTCGATTTGAAGGAATAACTCACATATCGACCTGTCAAAACTTTATTCGTCTACCCCAAAATTGATATATCTGACATGAACTTGCCAGTAACATATTGACAATGATTCCATCCAACCGATTCGAATTTTTTATTCCGCATTGTTGGCCGATATTTTGGATTTCAATTTGTGTGATGTGTTTTTTTTTTTGTTTTCATTAATTCAACTTCGGTCACCATTTTTACCGATATCAATTGATTTGATGGATAATTTCCATGCCATCAATCCCATTTTGAGGGCCCAACTCCAATTATACTCCAATCAACTGTTAGATCGATTAATTCCAAATAGCGAATTGACTCGTTTGATTGAAAACTTCAAAAGGATTTGGCGCCTTTATGTGAATTTTTCTTGCATTAAAATGCAAATTATCGACTTCTACAATATCAATCCAAATTGAAGTTGCATCTTCTCTATTGCTTTACGTCAACAATTGCTCGATTTAATTGAATAATAAATTGATTGAGTTGAATAATTTAATGTGTCGGAATCTAAATAATAGCTGGAATTGGAGTGATCCAATTTATTCAAAATTGCACGAACTACATCTTGTGTTGACTCGAAAAAGTAGGTTACTGGGTTAGTTGTAATAACGAACTATTTTAGAGTTTGATTAAAATGAAAATTTCGGGACATTACCATTTAAATTCCAATACAACAACATTTACCACAAAGCCTTTTTAGTGAAAATCCATTAGCGCGAACTATAAAATAAATTTGTGACTAATGAAAATTTAATAAGCTTCGATCATTTTTTTTTGATGTCTCCTCTTAATGGAGCTCGAATAAATTAAATTCCACTCATATCAGCTTTTGAATTTCCTATCAATACATTGATTATATTCGAATTATTTGAATTAATTTCGAAACTAAATTAAGCCACCATAAATTCCGGCTTTATTTGCAAAAATAAACTCTGACACTCTGTTCGGTTGTACAACTCAATTTTTATACTCCACTGTTTATTTAATCAACGGACCCATTTATCTTCATTTAATACAGCAGTCCAAACAATATTCATGAGAATCTGACGTTCGCAACTCCCTTCTTATAACACTATTTCGCTCAACAATAGAAAGAGTGTTATTTGGAACTCCCAATGGAAATATTCCAATTTTTGACCCGTGTCCGAGCACAATAGAAGCCAGCATTGTTTAAAAATTCTATTGATTTCGATTTGAATACATCGCTATCGTCTCCAAATAGGAGATAATCAAGTTGAATATTTTCGAGACAGGAAGATGGAAGTCAGGTAGTCAGCGAATATTCCCGAAAACGGAAGAAAATAGAAAATCGATATTCCAACCGGCGTGAAGACAACTTCCCTTAACAATTTCAGACTACCATCTGGGCACCCATTAACTGTAAAAATGCCCCAATTGAGTCGTCATCATTAGCTGTAATTAGCCGCTGTTGAACTAAAAACGCTTATGACGAAAATGGTGGAGGCGCCGGGCGAATTGTTCGTATCATCTCTAAAATACATTCTAATTTTCGATAATCGCCTTTTCATAAATAAAGGACATGTGTTTTATCCTTTGCGCTTTTATTCGAGTCTAAGGGTCTGATTTAGGTGGGTTCGAGGATCGGTTTTCTTGAAATATCTCCGAGAAGACTTGATATTTTTTTGATTCCAACACTAAATCATAGGAGCACTTGTTATGATTCATGAGCTAATGTCATTTTCTCTGCGATTTACGATTTATACGGAAAAACTCCTTGTATCTACACAGACTCATCTCGGAATTTGAGTCAATAGAGGAAATTCATAATGTTGTTTTGGCTTATTGCGAATTTCCGTGAATCGATCGAATCGCTCGATGTTTATAAATTAGATCGTTCACTTCAAGCGTCTTATTTACCCTATCGTTCTCGATTCACGATATCGAACTACTACGGTCAATCATACTATAGAAGATTATGTCAAAGATATGTATAAAATGGCTATTGTAAGAATGTTGGAAGCGGAATGGGAGAAGTCCGAGAAAAAAAAATAATGTAAAGATCCCTTGAGATTGTCAGCGCATATTCAATTTCCTTCGTATATAAATTCTATAGGTAGAACGTTTATTTGCGTATTTCGTTATTTCCATATGTAAAATTTGAAAGCCCACCGACTTCTCTACTCACATTCTATAAGTTCGATATAATGATGGGGGAAAAAATTATTAAAAATGCGCGAATATTGTTTTTATCCCCACATCTCACAAACATACTTAATAGAGGCAAAGATCAATATCTAGAGTCTCTCGTCTATAGAATGTTGAATAATTAACAATAGCAATAATATCAGAGGAATTCCAAGAAGTTCCGTTCTATATAAACCGCTAGAGAACAACAAATTTATAACGTGGATTTGAATATTGAGATGGCAGCCACTTTCTTGTATTTCTGATGGAATTATGGGAATAATCCATCGCTGAGACGAGCTCGAATTGGTCTAGTTTGCGAAATTTTTCGATTATTACCATCAAAATTGGCCGTAATAGTGAATTATATTGTAAAGCTGAAGGGGTTTTAGTCGATCCAAGTTTTGTGTACGTTATCAACAACAACAATATAAGCACTTGTTTATGATGTTGGAGCCGACCTTTCGGCCCTATCATCATCTCCAAACTTGACCAACTGCCATTTACATCGACCATCAATAATAACCTTCCATTATTTCCATAAATATTATGAAAAAATATTTATTTTAGATTGATTAATTTCGTATTGAACCTGAATACGCAACAAATTAAAGTTTGTTTTTATCTAAGTTAAAGTTAGAAGTAAATAAATCGCTTGACGACTATTAAATAAATAGTGAATGGAGTAAGTGATTTCGAGCCATTATTCGGGACGGAGTTTTGTTGATAATAGAACAAGAGATGTGTTTGTTTTTCACAACCGAAAACCCGGGGATTTTCATTGGATTGTTTACCTCTCTTGAACTCATATAACATAAATGAGAAATTGATTCGTTGTTATTCTTTTTCATTCTTAATAGCGGACTATTTATTAATCTCGTTTTGAAATTGTGTGCTGAATAAATTGTTATTTCCCCCTAGAAAAATATTCTATTACTTCAATATCATAAATTATATCTTGGTAGTCTCGAGACGATACACATTAAAATATTTAGCAGAAAGTCAACGAGCAGAGACTTCTCTTTGACAACGACGAATACTTTTCCACTTAATTGCCTCTCAAAATATTAATACCTTTTCGGCCGTTATCATCCAGTAAACGCTTTTTGATATTACGGTTCTCATCTCGTCAACTTTGAACCCTTCTTCGCTTCTTTCCATCGGCCTTTGTGAAAATCGACGTTTTATTAATGTATCAACACGCCGAATTTAATCATTTTCCACTAGGAATTTCCCCAACTTCCGGCTCATACATCCGAATAAGAATCATTAAAAAAACGAAAATCGCAAAACGAATTATTATTTTTATTGATAGAGGATAGGTTTTTGATAAATGGTCGATTTTTCCCAACAAACGACAGATAGATAAGTAGTAAAAATCTACGATGATATAAATCGTGACCCGTTCTCTCTCACTCTATATAAAAATTAAATCTTGAATTCGTCCATGAATCATGTCAAAGACGATTTATGGCACCATTGCTGGAATTTAGCACTCGAACCTGTCTTCTATTGGAAACGGTAACAATTTAAATTTATATTTGAATCGAATAAATAAATAGACTAAAACTCGACATTGATTTCTTATAAAGAAATAAAATTGTGCAGAAATACTCTTTATTTGTACGTCTATTGGAAGAATGGAAATTAAATGAGTTTCCATTGGAAAAACAACAACAAAAGACGGATGCCACATGAGAATATTAGATAACAATAAACTGACACAATATGTGGAGTTTCAATGAGGAATATGCATTTTTGATGTTCAACATATTGAATAAAATGGAATTAGTCGGCTTTACTCACAGATTTCCACTCTTATTGTGCGAGCCAAGTTGATTTGGCTTTTGTTGTGAATTTTCCCGGTAAAACTCCCTATGTTTTAGTCGACTAGTTATAATCTGACAACGATTTCAATTCATAAAATTCGTTTATGTAACAGTTGCTAGATCACAAAGTGATATGATGAAAGAGGACATTCCTTTCATGAAATGCAGTCATTTTGATGGAAATTTCAATGATGCGATTGAATTTAACCGCATAAAACTATGTTTCGTCATAATATAATAATAATAATAATAATAATGTTGGCTGTCCGAAACTATTAACAATTATCTAAAACTAAATCGATAACTGTTTTGTTTTAATGTTAAACAAAAATCTCTATTAAACAATAGCATTAAAACAAACCACCAAATATATTGTTTCAATGTTATCAGGATGTTTCAGTCGTTTGATGATCGGCCAACTTTCTCATTAGCACTGCGTGTCGATTGTTCGTTCGATAATGGACAAAGATTATCTTGTTTACAATAAAGGTGAGGTATTATGGGACAAATTGAGGGGTGACTACCACCCTCTGTCACACTATACATACTGTATAAATGCGTGCGAAGTGATTGGGGTTGAAGTCACGTGACAACGGTTGTGGTGGCGGCGACATCGCCTAATTGACGCCCATTCAACATTGGTCCGCGATTAAACTAATTGGATTCAACACAAAAGCCGCATCCTGAGATCAACTTTGAAATAGGAATTTTTTTTTCACAATTATTTGCACCGATTATTGATTGTATACGGTGGGAATTGGCTCGTTGATGCCAAAATCTTGCTAATAAATGGGAAAACATGTTCGAATTAATGTCTTTTTTTCCCCTCTATGTTTGTCTACAATCAGATAAATGTCGATTCTACAACTGAAAAGAGAGAGTGAGAGAGCACGAATTGATTGAGTTATCAGTAACCGTGTAGAGTGAATGGACGCATGAGCTGGATTTGTTCCAAAACAGTGAACATGAAATTCGCCAATTTGCGCCAAAATAGGAAATTATGTCTTTGATTAATTCGGTGGTGATCTCAATTAGAAAGTTTTCTTTCGGCAGAATAACAACAACGATCTTTTCAATTACCGAGCTCGATTTTTTTCCACAAAACCATTTCCAGTTTAATTGTGGATTAATTATTATTGTTATTATTTGTGCGAAATTCGAATCCGACTAGTTATTTGTACAGCTCAATATCCTCAAGTTGAGCCCTTTATGTAGAAAGGGATATAAATATCGGTAGCCGGATACAGAGTAAACAGAAATTCCTTTAATTGGAGTAAAGCTGACAGTGGTTCCTTGACTAGAGAGATGGTCCGCAATTAACTCAGTTTACATAAGTCTGTCTATAGTTCGAATCGATCCGATCATAGGCAACAGAATGTGTTTGTCGACTACTTTCTGCAAAACAAATAGACGGAGTGTATGCTCCATCCATAAGATGATAGCGAATAAAATTCCATCGATAAGGGAAATTTTCCAAACGTGCAGCTTCATTGTTCCAATAAAAATCAACTGAATCTATAACCAGTTATTAATTTCAAGCGAGATCTTCCTGTAATAATACCGGAAGTAGATGAATTCCGGATCAAATCATTACATTATAACGAAGAATACAGATCGGTTCGTTGAGTGAAAAACTAGCTTATAAATAGCTTATTTATAGATGGACTCCCATCATAGGGGATGAGTTGCTGAAAAACAACATTTGAATAATCTTTTTTTAAATGGATAATATTTATGGAAAATCTGGGAGTTTCGTGTCCGAGTCCCAAATGTTCCGTGACGCAGTATAAATATTAATGTCGTGCTTTGTTGATTTTCAAACAATTTTTTTCTTGTCTTGTTAACGAGAATAAGTCGATTATAATTCCAAGAGTCAGGCGAAAATAGCGAATGCTAGTTCGATAATTATTGTGTAATAATGGAGAATGCTAGTTGGATTTTTTATTTAGTAGAAAAATACCGTGATAACGGTGTATTTTAAAAATAGTTTGAAAACGGTGGAAAATAATAATGGAAATAGCGTGACACGGACTCGTTCCGCTTTCTAGATTTAACGATGTATTCAAAATGAGTCACTATTTTTTTTATTATAAAATAATAAAAAAAGGTAAACCGTAGAAAATCCATTTTCATCGAACCATTGTCCTTAATCTCCGTTGTTTTTGTGCCTCAACTCCGATTCGATTGATCAAAATTTGTTAGCGATTGCGATTCGAGTTGAATTAGTCGTAGGGGATTAATTGATCCACTATTTTTCCCATATACGATAAACCGTACAATAAAACCTGTTATGTGGAATAATATTGGAAGATATGTAGCGATTCGAATCCAATTTCGTTTAGTTTTGCTTTCCGACTATAACCCTCAACCGATATATGGAACATTTCCGACAATTATTGGTCAATTTGTTTCATTTATTACCAATAATTTTTTTTTTTTTGTTCAAAAACATCGTTATTGTCGGGCTGTATATTAGAGAATATAAGAATTGAAGCAAATCTACGTGCTTTAAGTTGTCCAATATTGGAAATTATTACCTCTCAATATAAATCACTGAAAAGTTCATTAAATGTTGTAGATGATTTATGGGGCGCCATTGATACTATTTTTCTGTCGTCGATATAATCCAATAAATAAAAATCGATTGGAATAAGTTGGGGATTTATTTACCGATTTCCGTACACAAAGATAACCAGTCCGATTCAAACAAAACTCCATTTGATTATTTGATTTCGCCCATTTATCGTGCTCACGTAGTATCGGAATTCCCATAGAGTCGAAGATATCGACTGAGAACATCAACAATCATAATTTGCACAGAATTTCTTCGAGATTTCGGCCTTGTCAAAAATTGTAGACGCTTTTTTGCTTGTGTTTTTGAATCGAGACCAGTCGACAAAGTGTCCAAGTCAGCCGTCTTCATTAGAGTTGATGTTGGCTGAAACTTTGAAGGTTACACAGCCCTTCAACTTGACTTGAATTGATTTAATTAGCCACATCTCGACACTCTTGATGAATCGTATTTAGTGCGTACGCGTATATGTGGCATTTGATCTGAATTTTAGTCTGAGCTGTATCGATTTGCTCAGCATTAATGTCTTATCAAAGTCCGAAATGTGTTGAAACTGAATCGAAGTGATTCTCTCTTAAATATAGAATGGAGATCGCTGTAGGGCGCACTTTCGCTCTCAAAAGCTCTCCAAGTTTTTGCTTTTTTCTCTATGCCATGTCATTCAATTCATTCGGGCTGCGACAAATAATTGGAAAAAATTGAAAGTGCCGCTTATTCAAGCGGGAGTTGTGTGAAAGATGTGGCTGGGAGTTCCCAACAGGTGAGGCCGCAATATGTCTCTCCAAGGACTCGACTGCATTTGGTGAATCTAAATCAGACTTCTATTTTATGATATTTCTATTTATTCTCGTTTTAGGAGAAAAATAGGCCAATAATTTCATCAAACTTTTGTTTAATGCCCCACCCTAGAGACCAATAATATCTGGATTGTTCCTAATCAGATATTCAACTTGATGGATAAACTTTAGAAAAGGTTACTTTATTTGTTAACATTTACTACCGGACAGTAGTGGCTCCCTTGGCAATATTTTCGTATATATTTGGATAGTGGAATATTCGATATTTGCGCTTTACGATTATCATCGTTTTGCCTTTAAGTAGTTTTCAGTTCGTTTCAGTTTTTCTGATGTTCTATGTTGTAGCGCGAATGTGGTAAAGTCTCTTATCGAATATTTATGACATGTAAACTACATTTCTTCAAGGGGAGAATTGGCCCGTGATCGATGAATGGACATCTAGTCTGACATGCATTATTCATCCGGGCCAACAGCCCTGGAGACGATGCCATCTACTCTAAGGCCAGATCCATTGGCCATACAATATTCCTATCCGATTCCACCGCATTCACTCATGTTTATTTGGAATAACTCAGGCCGAGTCGAATCCAGTCTCTAAAGCTTTGAATACGAATAAGGTTAACTACCAAACAAAGAAAACGATCCATGTTCCAAAATAAACAGATACACAAACAAAAACAATCTTTTATTCCCCCCGGATTTTTCCGGTAATAATTGATAAATGATCGTAATGCCGTTGGACGTTGAGCAAATGTTGCCGATTAACCCACCAACGATTCTCGATTCATCTGAAATCTCATCAAATTCCGATTAACTCCCATTATTGTTGTGATTTTTACATCCGACTACTTATCCGGATAAAGTAGCTTCGCTAAATAAATGATGAGATGAGCGGCCCCAAACCGAGCCGATGTGAATCTTTAAAGACAAAATTCTGCAATCCTCCAGGAATACCTCAACTCTACAAAACATCAAGATATAGGTGAAAGAAACTTTCCTCTAGTTTCTCCCAATTACACGCCTACAGTTGCAATTATTACTTGGACAGTTTTCCAAGGGAAAAGTTTAATGTTTTGTAATTTATAGGTACTATCTGTCTGTTGGTAGTGAATTATTTGAGTTCAGTTTTAAAGCGGGTATATAACTAAATCTTTCCAGACATCGAAACTATTTGTTTAAATCAGAAAATCTTTGCTGTGAGAAAATTTTTGGGAAAATCACACTATAATGATGAGTGTTGAAGCACCAGCTCAAATATTTATTATGTGGGAATTAATCTTTTTGATGATTCTACTGATAACGAGCCAACATCCAATTTCATTGTTTCACAAACCATTGCGTTAGGATTTTAATCAAAAGCCCAACTTTGCTTATCTAAAATCCATCATTCATGCAGAAAATTCGTTTTGTATCCAACAATAATCAACCAATGTGGGAAAATAATTGCGCCTCATGAAAATTCGACATCGAACTGCAGATATTCGAATTTAATATAATTACATTGAACTAATAAACATTCTATCGAATATAATCGATTTAATTTGTAATTCCGGCAAATTAATGATTGATGAGATTTCTTGAGCTAAATATTGCGATTTTCGCCACTTAGTTTTGTCCATTTCCCAATTTCCACCGTACCAAACGAGCTCTACATTTCAAATGAAGCAGAATACGTAGATATTAGCCTACTTGATTCCTTTAACAAACAACCTTCAACTTTTTCATCTAGACAAGACATAAATTGCATCTGTCCATCAGAATCAACAAAATCGAATCTAAATCGAGGATCGAACGTCACGAAACTGAATATAAGGAAAACTGATGGTATTAAACAAAGAGAAATTGTAGAAAAATATCAAGCCGGAAGAAGATGGACGATCATATAGTGAATTCTTTGTTTTGTAATAAAACTATACGGCTTTAACGTCGTTACAATGGAGCACACCTGCTTTTTGTTCTTCTCTTCATTGTTGTGGAATCAGTTGTCTATTTCACAGCCTCTCAAAGATGGGACTTGTTTAATGTTGTAAATATAACGTAAACTGTAAACGAGACATAATTATGAATATTGGTCGTCTTAATTGTATTGTAAATAATTCTACGTCATTTTCGAATGAATAGGTGTCATTATTTATTCATCAACATACGGTATTTTGCTTTTAGTAAAATCCGATCAGTGAAATTCCAAATTCTCTCTCGTTTTCTCTCTATTTGGCTACGTTCAAACCAAAACAAACAAAAGTCCTATAGAAGGCGTTATAATTTTCAAGTTAAATACTCGAACTTAAATAGTATAGGGCGATTGTATTTCACTACGAAGTTTTCGAGTATATCCTTCTGTTATCCTTAGTGGAGGACAATTGCACCTGGCCACGACGCCCACAAATCACGTTAATTACGTCTGATAATAACATACGTAAACTGTTTTAGAGTGCGTGCGGGTCTCTCTCACTCAACCGCTTTTTGTTCGTTACCTTATTCTATTGTTCAGATTAAAAACAACTTAATAATAATAGACCGAGCGAACTGAACTATAGCGCAGATTATTTCTTTGGAAAGTTTCTATAACGATGAAAGTATAAAATATTAGTTTGTTAGAACTAATCCATTGTCTTTCTCAGCGAATTCTCGCAACTCAAATAGTGAAAGTTAAATTGCGCATAAAATCGTACAATGTCCAATACGATATTCACAGACATCGGAACGACTTACATTGAGTTTAACGATAAAACACCGAACTCGATCGATACAGTTCCATCGGGATAAACACGACAGAATCACCACTTTAAGTACTTTGTTTGTTGAGTGATTTAATATCGAATCAACCTTTATTCTTGTAAATTGACAAAATGGGAGAAAAAACTACACAAAAAACTCGAAGCATGATTAAGATTATCAAAATGTTTGATACAATATTGACTATACTGAGGTTTTAATTAATTCAACGCTTCGACTGTATATTTTTTTGATATAAAAGCGAAAAAATTTATTTCGTCAAGCGTTATTTCTCGAAAAGCTTCGACTCGACCGGAAATAATGCCAAATCAAACTACCGATCGTAAATAATACTGTAGTCGTTGATTATTCATCAAATTTGTGAATTTCGAGAATTATATTTCAAATTTTATTGTGGAAAATAGCGAATCTACAACAAAGTGTAATTTTGGTGGAGGCGCCGGGCGATTACTATCTAACACAATTCACATTCAACTTTAGATCTTTAAGGGGGTTGTCGACTTTATCCGCGACTCTCCCATAACAATTTTACCCCTTGTAAAGATGTGTATGTTGACTTGTTGGCAACTGAACATGCCGCATCAACCCACTTAAGGTTGCACATAATAACAACTGACATAAAACAAGGTGTGTTTGTTTAGTTGTTGTATGACCTAGCTGAGCTTGAAGATGTGACTACATGGCCTAGAGCCACCCCCCAACCCTTGTATGAGGACGTAATTTTCTCTTAAAGGCGAAAGCCTAATATCAACCTGCGGAGTTGATGAGCTTGTAAGTGCATAACAAACAGTGAATTGTGTATGTTATAAATTAGTTGTTAGTAGGGATGGTTGTGTAAATTTGTTCATCCATTTATAATTAATGGGAGCTGAAAAAACATGAATATATTGCAGGTGATTTCACAGATCGGTAGTCAGTTCTGTGAATCATCATTAAAAATTCTCATCATTATCATTATTAAAATAACTCAGTCTTTTCACTGAAAGCAAGTTTTATTTTACCCAGACGAAATTTCCGACATTCATGTTCGTAATCTAGAGGGATTTTTGTCATGAAAATCGTCCGGTTGCCATGTTAAGCCGGCCCTGTTTGTGCGTGATAAACACAGTGCCGGTCTTTTTGTTTGGATTTGATAGCTCCATATAAAAGCGCCGGTAATAAAATCCCGGATTAAATTAAGTAATTATTTTTGTACGTTACGTATTTGGTCAAATGCATATTCGTTATTAATTGCGGCATAAAGGACCAAGCTCTAAACTAATAATATATACAAATAATTTGTAGTCGGCTTGATTTTCGGGTCAGTATCTATGAATATGGATTGATGATATTGATGAATATTAAATAAATGCAAGTCCCATATGAATTGTTTTAATACAAATCACATTTCGAATTGTGTATTGGATGGGGCTAAATTTCGATGACCATCAATGATAAGAACAGATAAAACAAACATTATCACGCATACAAAACGAAATTATCGATAACAAAACGGATAATTCTATTTTTTAAACGTTACTTAAACAGCAAAACTCACATCAACTGAGAGTAATCGTAAATATACATTGTGGCAACAATAAAGGAAATATTTGTTATTTACAGTGGTTTATCGATAGAGCAAACAAAATATGTTTATGTCATCGATGATTTTAAACCGACCATTGTTTTTCGAATAATTGTTTTTGTGAATTATATGCGAAAATAGACAATTAGTTAATTAATCAATTTTTTTATTCTATTGTCGAACGCTCAATCGCCAACAATTCATTCAATTGTCAGAATTATCAATATATTCGATTCGATATGGAATATAATCATAATTTTGAAGATTTCCACTCTATTTGAAAATAATAAATTGATTCCAATAGGTATAAATATCAATATTATATTATTATTGACAAAAATATAGAATTCGAACCTGTAATTATCCAATAAATATTCCGATAATGAACCGATCTGAAAACATCCGGACAATATTGTTGTAATTATACCAATAAATTTGTTATTAATTGAATTGTTCATACAGGATGTCCGCTGTACGACCAGTTCGAATATCTTGACAGTTCAAGAAGCGATTTATTCTCGATTTTAGCTCAGATATTCTCATTCATTGAAAATAATAAAACTCTTGAACCGGTCCCTAATTATTCTAATGAATAAAGATATATTTCGACTGGGACGCTCTGTGTATGAACTGATAAAGTTTCGTGTCTGGAATAATTATTAATATGGCAGTCTCCATGACTGTTAGCAATAAATTTGTGAAATTGCAATGTAAATATGTATAATTATTCCTTTGTTCTATAGATAATTAGAATTTGTGTTGTCGAATCGATTTTGAATTGTATCATAATTTTCCAATATCGTTTTCTTATATTTTCCAGGTAATGTGGAACTTTATTCGAATGAGGCATTCTTGAATGGCGGCAATGTCAGCACTTACCCATATTTCGAATTCAATGTACCACGAAATGTCACCACAGCAGTCGGCCAAACAGCTTTCCTTCACTGTCGAGTTGAACAACTCGGCGATAAAGCTGTAAGTGATATTTTGATCATAGAAAAAACGTTAACCAAAAGAAAAAAAATAAGCGAAAATACGAGAATTTTTTTTTTATATATATAGTTTCGCTTTTATTACGGTTGTGATTTTCGGATTTATTCTCGTTTATGTTATAAATGTTCCAGAAAATATCAGACATACGATATAGTTTAGATAATATACAGGCTGTAATATTTCAAAATTTCGGTACATTGTAGTGAGATAGTTAAGAGTAATTTCCGTTGTTGTGTTGTTGTTTATGTGTGTGTGTAAGTTATACGGGAGTGCATTGACGAATGATTGCAGTCTAGTCTAGGAGTTTGCGGTCATGAGAGATGTTTACATTTTGACAGAAACAAATGGCCTAACATTAGAACAGAATACGGCCAACTCATCTACAATAACTCATTTTGTCAATTAATCCTTACTGGTGTTTTTCCCTCTCAAATGACATCAATAACGACAGTCTTATCGGCCATTTTATCATCGACCAACATCAAAGCGGAACAGGAAATTGAATAAAAGAAATACGAATGATTATTGAAACGGAAATTCACCAAAAACAAAAAAATCACTTTATTATCAGTACACAAATACCGACACCATTAGAATAGTTCAATTATTCATCGTTACAAGCGAATCTAATTCAATTCACAATTGGAACGCATGTGTTAATAGATGCGTGAATGTGTGAGAATTTTTATTACCGCTTGTAATATGCATATTTCAAATATAGAACGGTGGAAAAAATATTGAAAAAAAAATTACGACATCAAAGACGGTTGTGGTGGATCCATTTCCAGGCTTCTGGTGGAATGCCTCTTTGTCAACATCGACCGATCATTAAATAAATGGAACATACACAAGCTTTTGTTCGGAATTGGGAACAAATATAAATTGGCTGCGAGCATGAAGTCGGCTTAATTTCTTCGTGAATCATCAAATGTAATTCCATAAATAGAAAATTTCATTGATCATTCACTATAATTGCATATTTTGAGAGCGAGTTCGAGACGATTTCTATTGTTCGATTTGTTAACAATCTCTCTTTGACAAACTCAACTGGTCATCGGATGAATGAAAGGCACTCAAGTTAAATGATGCCGAATCAGTCTTAATCAAATGCAATTGGTTTCGTTTCGTGATCGGAAATTATCGATGAACGCGCAAGGTTCTAATATTGAAACTCATAATTTATGAGCGAATAAAGTGACGCATTTCGGGGATTGTTCCCCGTTTTAATGGATGTAGGGATATATTAAGCGGTTCTTGAACTATTTGAGGTAGGGCCATGAATACCAAAATAGCGAAGCTCCCACTAAATTTTGGGGAAAACAAAGTGTTTCGAAAGATATGATTTAGACTTGGCAATTCATCGTTCAATTTTTGCTGAAATTTTGGACAGAAAGAAGTACTTCGAAAAATGAACGCTTCTGGAGATTTCAAATAATGAGAATCTTTGAAAGAGAGTTTTGATTGGGAAAACGTAAAAATAATCAAGTATTTCAAATTTCAAATTGTATTAAAAGATGCTTCAGAGCCGGCTCTGTTTCCAGCTATAGAGATAGGAGATTCTCCTATTCGTGTAGTTCTATAAATAGAAAATCATTGTGATGGCAACACCTTCTCCTTATTACTTTTGTAGTCGTTTCAGTAACTGTCCAAGTGGCGGAAACTTCACTTTTTTCTAGTAAAGTGGTCAGTGGTTTAGTTGCTGAAATTGAAACTCCACTCCTCTTCATCCATTTGTTCCTTAAAAGATTTATTTCCACTCTAGCTGGATTTGTTCAATTTTAAAGCTCTATAAATAGTTGCACATTGTAGTTGATTACTTCTTCAGTAAGATACTCGAGTTCTATACATATTGAAGAGCCAATAATTGATGTAGATCAATGTTGAAGTGAGCTCCACAAATCTAAATGGCTCAAATTCGATCATCATCCACCCTCACGTAACTATTGTGATTGTTTTAGTGATTATCATCGCAGCCGTAATAACCGTTCAGATCTATTAACGCAATTGCACTAATTGAATTTTCATCAAATCAGTGATTCGACAGGAAGCTAATAATGGTTATAGTTTCATAGAGTTTAGACTGAAACTTTTAATACTAAGATAAAAACTTTCGCTATTGTTGTTGTTATTGGTCGATATAAAGTACGGTGATCTCGTTCAAAATTAAAGAACATATAAAACTTAATGTTATGCATAGCGGTTGGTTGCGGACATAAAACCGTAAATTACAAGATATACCTTTAGTGTTCTGGTTTTAGTATCGCCATAGGTGCCCGCTGATCGTAAAATTTTCGCAGCCGGGCCCGTCTTTTAGACAATTCTGAAGTCCGTCCCACTGAAAATATATCATGCGCTACATGGAATATCTGCAAAGCACAAATGCAACTGTGAAATATCCGCACTTGACAACAAAATAGATCAAGGAACGTGTTGAGCTGGATTTGGGCCAATTCTGGAACGTGGATGTTTGAAAGAAGTCGGAATATTGTAGTTTTAGAATTGCGGTTGAAATTGGTAACAAAAGTTGAATTAAATATTTTATGACAATTCGTATGTCCGCAGTCGTAAAAAAACAACTTTATTATTGTTATAGTTCGGAGTTGGGAGTCGTTTAAAAATGACTCGTACCCGAGAATCTTGGAGTTTTAATCTGTTTTCTAGCACAACTTTTCGTCTAATTTTCGTTTTTTGTGCCGTTTCAATCCGTATGGATTTTTCCGTTTTCGTTTTTCGTTCACACCAACAGATACGCCCGTTAAAGTGAAACATTTAAGTGCTATTCTCTCCTCAACTCTCAACTTTACTGGCCCCTAACGACCACCTATCCACCTGCAGTAAGATAAATTAGTTGCATTGAAGCGCACCCCTTGAGGCCGTAGCAACAGCAAAAGTGGCGGAAACAGTTGATATAGAAGTAGTAGCGGCGACAGCGGCTTAGAAGCAGGATGAGGAAAACGGAAAAGTTAAGAAAAAAAGTCAAAAAAAAGAGTCTTTAACATCTCAACGACTACAATGACACGAATATATCAAAATTTCTCATCAAAACTTGACGATGAACTAAAGACTATAAATATTCGTACAACGTTGTCGGGAATATTCAAGTGTACTAATTAGAAATCTAGTGAGCTTTATGGATATTATTTATGACTTTAGGCGAAGTTTAAGGCATGGTATTATCGTCCGTGGACGATGTACGTGTACATAATTGAGTGCATAGGTTACGTACGGATAATTCCGCAACAACGGACCCCATTAAGCCAGCTCGACTATATTCTCTATTTAACAGACTCAATACCGTAAATTTTAAATTGATCCACACTTCGAACTGTAATCAACTTCAGCCTCACGCCAATAATTCATTGTCTGTCCATTAGATTGAACACTCTACATTTGTTGGTAATTCAGGCGGAAATAGTTGTAAATTTTTGACAATTTCATGATTCTAGGATTACACCTGTTTTCGTTAGATTGAAACAATTTCTAGAGCTTTGTATATTTGGGAGAATCTCGATTGATTGTAGAGTGATTACTTATAAAAAAAGTCTGACTTTGAGTTTAGTGTCTGGGTCGGGACTCGAACCCGCGACCTCCTAGTCTCATGCCGCTATAACCGGTATAAGTTCAAAAAAATAGGCATAGCTGTATTTTTATCGATATTTTTGTATTTTCAAAATAATCCTAGATTCTCTTTCAACATACAATTCTCGAAGAATACCGATATTGATTCATGTGTTTTTTTTCAAATGTCGAATAAAAATAAAACTACTGACAACCAGTTAGAAATAACATGAAATCGTTATAGCAACAGTAGGTGATAACAATTGATCCACCTAAGCAATTCTAAAACAACTCACCACAGTAAACATTGAAAGACCGTATCGTCTACTTAACAGATAAAAGACATTGAAGCCGAAAATTGAATTGACTCCAGTTTCTGTTTCGGTTACTTTGATCTGGAATTTAGACATGACCGAAATTGTAAGCCAATAGATGTTACACCATTTCAACCAATACATAATTAAGTCAATTTTGCTTTATTTCAATTGGAATTGAATTAAGAATTTAACTAAGAACAAATCAACTCGGATTGATGATTTTATTCCTCTTCAAAAGCAGCGCTTTAGAAGATGTCGTCATCGTTTCAATTATTTGTCGATATCGACCATCAAATATCGAAAACTCTCGATAAAAACGAAAAATATAATGGTATCTTTTTTTATAATGATGTAACAAGTGGACTCTTGAGCCGAGCCTTTTCCAATAACTCTTCAAATCGGCTGTATTTTCCTTCAATAATTTTCATGTTTCCCTTTTATCAAACTTGACGTATTGTGTATACAATACGAGAATTATGCCATATTTTCTCCCGTTCAATATCAAAACCACTTGAACTCGAACGTTTTGGCTGAGTGAAATTGAAGTCAGTTTACGACAGCTTATCAATTTGCTGTAATTTTGAAATACGCTACAAATTCGGCTACTATTACATTTAACATTAGTTTCGGTATCATTCAATTGTGATAATACCAACTGTACATAACGAAAACTGATGCATTATACAGGAGGTGATTCCCCGGTCGGAATTGAGGCGTCTGATATTTGATTTATATTTTAAATTTGAGGACAACGATAAAAAGATGAAGATCTAGTGAACGTGTCCTGATAACCAACAGCCTTCTAGTGGTAACAACCTCATTTTTTTCACGAGAGTTTTCTATCAGGCTCCTACTTTTTAAATTAAAAATATAAATTTTCAAACATCTCATCATAAAAGTGATTATAATTCGAGTAGAAAAATAATAGTTCAAAAAGAAGACAGAAAGTTTTATACAGGTGATTGTCTTCAATTTTTGCCAAGTAGCGCCACCCTGTATAGTATATTCTATCACCAACACATATAGCTAAACGTTTTATCGTATAACCACGTCGAAATCGGTATACGTGGACTGCAATATGCATTTTGCTGTGGCAGAGAACGCCATTAATCAGGATAAAACTTCTAGTGGAAACTTGTCATATTCTGTTCCGTTTCTATATATTGTCGAGTACTCCAATAACTTACTCTCGTTATCGAATTCGAATAGATAATGAAATTGAATTCGAAATGAGACGAAAATTCTATAGTTACTCTATCGTGAATTGACTGGTTTTATTTCCATTTTTGAATAACAAAAATTCAAAATAAATGATGAACATCGAGCCGTACAATTTTATCTTCGCAAATAGCTTGAGCGATGACATTTTCATGAATTTTTTTTTTACGTCATAGAATCAATGTTATCTCCATAAATTTTTAATGAAACTAGACAATTTCAACTTGGATAGTTCCCCTACAAGTCGATGTTTCCCAAACTGTGGGTAGCAAAGTAACTGACAAATTTTTAGAGATTAATGCTGAATCAAACAAGCATCAATTTTTCCTCCAATCGATCAAATTTATAGGATAATTATATTTCGAATGTGTTCGTTTTTATTGTCGAAATTCCGAATATACAACAAAGTGCAATTTTGGTGGAGGCGCCGGGTCGCTACTATCTAAAAAAATTCACAATCACCGGTATATCTTTAAAAGAATCGATTTTAACCTCAGAATTGAAGATAATTCACATCTTTGTGATAAGACCAAATCGATATTGTCCCATCTCTAATGTGATTTCGACAAATTATCTCCCTCTTGATATTTTAATTATGGGATTCATAACAGTAAAGAAGTCTCCACAAGCAAAGTTCTCAAAACTGGCGGAAGCTACGATACAAAAATTTGAACAGCTCAAAAATGAAAGACTTTGAATATAAATTTCGAATTGTTGAGATTTTTTACTGTGGAGAAGTTGAAAACCCATCAGAAGATTATGGAATTCATTGTAAGAATCGAAGCTGTAATTGGAATATTTAGAGATTTATTTAGACTTATTGAATTATTTATCTTGTTCAATCCCCAATTCATCTGGGAATTATCAGGTTTCCGATGAAAAAGCTGTGAAGAAAATAGCACAAATTTCACCTCGAAAGTTTTATTGGGAAAAAAGAGACTCAAAAACTGACTATAAAGTGGGATATTATAAAAGTATGAAATATCAGCGAAAATATTGAAGTTTCTTTGCTTGCTTAGAAAATAATTGACATAAATTAAAAATCCCGATGGAATACTTGAAATTTTTGCCGAAATTAGTGAAATTCGCAGAATAAATCGAAGATTTCGTGAGCAATTGTCTGATTATTTCCAATACAAGAGATTGATGTGGTTTGAAAGCCGACTTTGAGTATTCATAAAGAATTTATTACTTTGAATCCAACTGGTGAAATGATTTCGGTTTCGCTATACGTTGAACCGCTAAACTTCTAAATTTCGATTAAATTAAACCTTCAACCATAGAATTCAATTCAAAAGTTACTGGGGGATTTGATTGTAAAAAATCTGAGTTTTCTCAATTCATTAATTTTCAATTTCCAACTGACAGCTTGATAATTGAGCAGGAACAACAAGAAATATCAATTTATTCCCGAATCTATCCATAAATAGACCTAATACACAATTTTCTTTTCTTTCAGCATAAGGCTCCGAAATCGGATTGAATCGATATGTTCAATAAGACATAAGCATCCGTTCTATCAATTTTTCCCTTCATTTTCTCATGCTTTAAGGCTGGAAACTGAGGGAACGAGGTGCAAAATCAATTCGCCAAGAATCGTGGCAACTTTGTTCGCATTTTATTAAATAAACTCTCCATATTTCATCAGAAATTGACTTGACATTCTCATACTTATTGCAAAAAGAATCAAAATATATACATAGATCTATATAAGATGAATAGAGATGGGGGAAAGTGTTTGGAACGAGGATGGAGAGAAACAGGAAAATTGCCTGGCAAAGTTCAAATAAATTTGCGAATAAAACGGAAAATTCCCAACCTCAAACACCGTCCCTTTTATATATCAATAACAAGGTTGATTTTATGCTACAATTGATTCTGGAAACAACCCGAAAATATACCATTATTTCAGACTAAATCATTATTTAATTTGTCAAATTCGTGTGTCTATCGCAAATTCTATCATTAAGACTGAATAATGAATCCCGGAGACCTTCATTTTTCGAGTAGAAATCTTAAGTATAATTTTGAAGGTCGATCGATAGAGATATTGAGCTTTGAATTTATTTCATTATTCGGAAAAGGTGTGGATCAGCTTCCTGATGAATATGCATTGAGACTGTTAAAATTCAGTTTAATAAATTGGAGAATACCGTAATTTGCTAATGAATAGTTAATTAACTGAGAAAAATTCGTAAAATCTCTGTGAATTTCGAATTCTGTAAATAGACAAAATATCAATATTTCACTACTCGAAACTAAACTTTATAACAAACTAATTGGATAGAAACTTTATTATTCTCACAATGTTGATCTTTCAAACATTGACTAAAAAAAAACAAGCAATTGTGTATTACTTCCTGAAATTCTGAATTATGCCTAATAAATTATATTTTAACCATAAAGACGAAGTTGTCTTATCGAATCCTTCCACATCAAAGACCCAACATAAATACGACATTTAATAAATAATAATAGAATCCAGATGAACAAATACAAAATACTTACATGAACTTTGAATATAACAAGCACAATTGTAAGCTGCTTATCTGATTCCCATGTTTCTTTTTTGATCAGATCATATTTTTTCATCTATATTGTTATTTACTTTTTCAAGTTCTCGGGGGTATTTTCGTCTCGATAATGGAAAAATCTAGATAATAAAAGAGCAGCTTTGTATATTTATCGACAAAAATAACAATTATTCGCGTTCTCATTTCGAACTATCATCAAAAATAATCATACTGCAACACAGACAATTCTTTTATCATAAAAAGTCTGTTATTTGTCTGACGAGTTTTTGTTTTGAGGAAAACTTGAATCTAAAAAAATTGGTCTGTAGAGTCTGATAAAAAAACTTTAATAATGAGAACAGGAGGAAGTGGCGCCCTTGCCTAAAGGAAAGAGAAATATATTAAAGTCATAAAATAGCACACACAACCGGAATCAAAAGAAAACTAATGAATAAATACAGAAAAAATTCACTTTGGTAGCTGGTAAAGTGGAAAAATAGCCAACAAAAATGTATCAAAACTATTTCACTTTGGAAAATAAATATCGCTAGTAAAAAAGCTTTTGATGGCTCAACAAATCGTTTGATGTGGATAAACATTTTTTAAAGTGTCAGTTTTTCCGAAAGCTCCTACAACTCCACTAAGTGAAGCTTTTGAACAATCTGGCGAGTAGTTCACGAATTAATGTAGATTTGTGATTTATTACAAAATGCAGTGATGATTACAGGAGAATTATGAACAAATTAACTGAATTTATCTCAATAGTCAAAAATTCGACAATTTGTCTTGAATTAATTCTGCGGAAAACCCAAAAAATGTGAATATTTTTTCGATATTCACCGGAGTTTGGTGGGTGCGTAGGTGATAATTGCGGAAAATTCGCTGAACTTGCGTGATCCTTCATAAATATTGAGCCGTATTGGGATAAAAAATTTCCACAGTCTATCACCGTAGCGGATAAATCTTGTTCGATTATAATCAAAATTTCATATTTGTACTGACAGATTGTCCCAAATTCAATATTATGTTAATGGAATAAAATCATAAATAGAGATTAGAGTTTTTTGAGCCAACGAATCTATCAATTTTTTCCGGTCTTTTTCCATCGCCAACTAGACTTAACTTGTCAAAATCCCACTAAATTACACCAGAAATATAGATAAAGTATCTTTACAAGGATCATAATGTTATCAATCATTTTTGAGCATTTTTCTATAAAATACTCCAACTGTCTTAATATAGAAAACGGTATTTGCGAAAGTCTTTGGTTGTATTGTTATTTTTTCTTTTGATGATGTCATGTTTTAGAAATATATTCGCTGGATCAACAAGAAGAAACATCGTTTTCGAACGCAAGTTTCTCTCCATGTCAGCAATATATTAGATAAAATCTGGATACAGATGCTGCATATCTTTAAGAACATCCTTTCAAACTACTTTGCGGAACTAATAATTTTATGTATTATGTATAGATTCCAACTTGATGGAAAATTCCCATGATATCTGAAGCCACCTAGCTATTTCATATTTTAGACATACAACTCCTGCAAATAGAAATTCAACTTGGAATTATATCAAAATTCGCAATATAAATTTGCCGTCTTTAGAATGTAAATTTTCTTGGTTGGAACAACTCGAATTTTTATTACCCCAAAATTCAGCAAATTAATAAAAATTCCACTCAAATTTCCGTATTTTGTTTCTATAAATATTCAAGCATTGTTCAAAATTTGCGGCGAGCTCGTTGGAAATTCCACCGAAACGGTGCTATTCTTAAACAAAGTTTGATCTCTTTATTTCCGGATTATTAACGATTGCTCCTGTAGACCATTTAAAATCGAATCAGGAAGTCGCGTTCTCAGTTTCCATCATAAAATCCAACAAATTCGCCGGTTCATCAACAGAATAATAATATTTAGAAAATATCGAATATTATTTTTGTTAATTTGCACCCCCGCATCATCAAAACATGATTTTCGGTTTGTTTATTCCATTTTCTTGTGAGAATAAGAAAAATATTCAGATCGCGAATTCGGGATTATTTGATGAAATTTGTTCAATTGTGAATATGCTGATTTGTCTCGCAATAAATCAGTGAGTTATTTTGGGAATTTGTTGTTTCAATAGCATCATTATCTTATCAAGAGAAATAAAAGGGCTCCTTAATCGTGTACAAACAGCATAAAATTAGTCGCGCAAATAGATGAAACTTCACATTTATCCGAATAACATAATCAACTGAATTCATCTAATGAGTTTCCTAGTTGATGTTGAGTAAATTTATTCAACTAGTCGAACACGAAGTCAACTAGTTCTGCAACATTATAATGAAGTTTCGAACATATTCGAAAAGATGTTCATTTGGCCGGCAACTGGTAATTCACAAAAACTTGGACAGATTTTCCGAAAATTATCCGAATTAATTATGAAATTTCGATCACGCAATAAATTAGTTTGTATTCGTCGAATTGTCAAGATGACGATTCTGATGAAACGCCATAAAATGACTTGCAAACTTCTTTTATTATCCTCCCTTATTACTTTAGCCCAGTGGCAGGTACAGGACAGCTTAATAAACTTCAGACTCTTAATCTATAGTGATATCTATCCTGCTCATTTTGAAAGTTTGTTCGTCTTGAATATCGTCAATTTCTCTGACTTAACTGATTAAAATATTTGTCCAACTCGAATTCCACCATCTGTGCTTTATTATTTAATTATGAAATAAATTTCTGAAATAATGAATGAAAACAGTTATTTTCATTATAGGCATCGTTCATTGTTTACAACATAAAACAGAAGGGGAGTCATTTTCCGAAATTTAATAAATTAATTCAAAATATAAATAAATTCCGTATGCCTTAGTCGCAGCTTTATTATTAAGTTTTTAGGAAATTTATAACTCCCCAATTATTTTCGTATTGTGCATAAATTGCGACCTGATCCTTTAAGCCACTAAAAACCTTGAAAACCGCTTTGATTTATCGGCTGCCTTAAACACTTGCTTTATAATAATTTTTTTCATACGAATTTATACAGTTTTTTTTTGTAATTTTGACGAAATTTCCCGTCTATTATCAATTTTATACTTGTCTTTCTTCGTGCTCATTCAATACGAGCTATAGAAGCTTTTAGAATATACTCGATTGCAGCTTTATTACATCTTTTTTTCTCCATCTACGCCCTTTTTATCGCGATAAAATTGTCGACTTTTAATACGAAAAGATGAGCCATAAAATTTTAAATGTTCACGGTTTATTTCGGAGGACGCAACACAGTTTATTAGTTCGTCGAAATTGATTATTGAAAAAACTGGAGAAAAATATAAATAATTCCGTAAAATTATAGAATTATTTATAGTCTTGATCGATCAAGTTTCAATTCGAAAATTGGGCAACTCATCGAGAAAAAAACCTAATTAATGCTCATAAAGTGAGCTAAGTTGTGGGAAAAAAGCGATTCGGAAGTTTTGGTAGCCTGAAGGAAAGCATGAAATTTTGACAATGTTCAACGTAAACAAGAAAGTTTGACAACTATGAAGTCGAGCATGAAACACCTCGGACTAAGACCAGAATTTTTCGCTCAACAAATTGTTGATTTTGTGGAGGAAAATTGAGGGCTGGAAAATTATTGGAAGTCTCAATGGCAATGAAAAAGTGAAAAAATTAAAATTTCGGACTTTTAGCTGGAGATGAGAAAAGCATCGAATGCTTTCTGATTTGACATTAGTTCGATAGAATAAATTTGTGGAAAACTCAATTTTCCATGGCTTGATGCGTAACCTGTTAGCTTTCCATTATTGTGAAATAATAACGAAAACTATAAATTCGAGAGAATCTCCTGTTGTTCTAACAAAATTTCCTATTTTCGTTTTTTATTCGTATTTCGAACATGTCCACTGTTATCTCTATTTCCATTTTAGTTCGACCAAAGGCACAGTTCGAACTCGTATATCTTTAAAAATAACGACCCAACTAAAAACAAAACAAACCACGAATTGGATTTTGAAAAACATCCCCCAACAAAAAAAACAAACAAAGAAATAGTAAAAAAAGAGCGTCAAGTTACTGGAAATTTTATAATTACGAACACAGTCATTTCCATGGAGGCGATACATTCATTCTAATCGTAATCCGGAGCTTTATTATTTTCCTTTCGAGAGCGTTTAATAGAGAGAAAGATAGAGAGAGAAATGGGGGAAAAAGTTACGGATCCGATCCCCTTGTTCATATATGCTTTTGTGTATAAACAGAAGACAATGGCCACTAGATTCGATCCAAATTTCGTTTTATAATAGTTGGTCATGTTTAACAAATGTGACAAGAGAATTGTTAGGTTTAGGCCAAAATTTCATAGTTTTCGGCCTCTTTACTTTATAAACCATGCGACATATAATATAGATATATGTACTGTATCTAGTGACCTGTGAAATAGGGAAATACGATTAGGACCGACCTTAATTATTGCATTAATAATGTAATACAATAGGTTTAGAGAGCGGGACATCATCCCGTCGTAATTATAGAAGCGTGATAATTTCATCTTTCTCACCCTCTCTATAATTCTATTTCTATTCGATCACGTATATTGGACCGTTTTAGTATTTTATCAATGGGGAATATACACCGATTCGGACGGCTTATCTCGTTTGTTATACGAAAATCGACACCAATTAATTATCTAATCAATTCCTATAGAAGGGTAGTTTGGTTTATGCTTGGTTAACCCTATATATAGAAATGTAATCGAGAGATGCGCTCGATTAGTCCAACTACCAAAACGAATTTTTCATTTTCAACCCTCGTCCAAATACACTAAAATCAACCACTACAACTGTCAACAACAAATCAAATTTTATTTCGTATAATTTGGAAACTGTAACGAATTTTATCAATGCTAATATTGTTTGTGGACCATTAGGGTTATTCATTGTTCAACCGGAGTGATAAACTGTAATTTAACTTGACGAAAATAAAATTAAATGTCTCAATAAAAATGATGGTCGACGTCCAATTTCAATTTTTATACAGCTCTTGTTCTATTCGGGAACAATATTGTCAAAAATTTTATAAGGCATTAGATTCAATATAGTAATGGTGGTTTGATGAGCACATCAAAAAGCAATATAGGCACATTTAAGCCGGCTCTATATTAAGACTGGAAGTTGTTGTCAAGTGAAAGGGCGCATTATTATTATACTAGAGAACAGACATTACATTTTATATATAGTTATAGATCATATACAGATATATAAGGGAAAGATGGGGAAAATTGCGGAATAAAACACGTCAGTTCTAGTCGAGAAACAACTGATTGCATCCAAGACTCGAGGATCAATTCGAGAAAACTTCCTCTCATCTGCCAGCTTTTTTCACACACAAAAAAACACTGTATATGAGACAAAAAAAGGCGAATCTAGTACGTCTTTTGTAGAGTCATTTCACAAACAGATGATGCTCCCGTCATTTTCTAGATAGAAATCCATTTACAAATCAATAGAAATCTGATTGAAACAATCCGATCGAATTCCCGTATACAAGGCGATATTTTAATCGTTCAAATTGAATCGATCAGCCTTGAACTAGAACGATTTTCTAATAACGGAAACGATAGCCGATTCCCAAATCGAAATCGAATGCTTATGTAAGCATTGCGCAAACGAAGATGGGGACTGAGAAGGACCAATTTGGGATTCACGTTATGAACAAACGGAATTATCTGTGGAAATTGCCGGATCGTGAAGAAATCTACATTGATAATAATCAGAACTGACGACGACAATTGTGAATTATGAATATGAAAATGTATTATTAGCGAGTCAGTTGTATTTTCAATATTGAAATATTTCAATATGAATAGGATGGATTTCCAAGAATAAAAGAAATTTTATTGAATTGTTTTCTAAAGAATCTAAACAAATAAATCGTCTTTGCGAATTTTACAACTCTATATTGGATATTTTCGAAAGCACTAGCGTGATATTGAAAGTTCACATGATACGGAAGTGGAAATCATTGATTCGTTTGTGTCATAGTATTTTTCTTTAATCCAAAGCATCATCGATTCGCCATAAATGTATAAATAAATAAAAAATTCCATTCACTGATTCCAACAATAAAATAAGTTCTCTGTACGGGAAGCATAATTGTCGTGTAAATTTTTTAAAAATAAAGAAAAAAATACCAGCCACTCAATTAAAATATATTTTATGTTTTCTGTATATTCGAAAATCGAGCTTATTCCAGTGGAAAATTTGATTATTTATGAACATTTTGCCGGAATACGTGGAAATTTCATTGAAAGATTCGGTGAGTTTTCTAATAAAAGTATCAAGTATTTGCATATCAAAACGTCAGAATTCCTGAATGGATAATGAAAAATTCAATGGTGTAACTTTAAAATTGACTGTGACATGCATATCAATAATTCGAAGCAGCGGTTCTCAAACTACTGTTCGACAACTTTTATTAGGCCTAATTTACAGACAACAGCTTTTGCTTGGATAACATCCAAATAAAACGGGGGTTGGAGGTGGAACAATTTGCGGTATTTCAGAACAAATATTTGTCAACAATAACTCGATGGAATTATTAGGGTGCGTTCAGATTTTTATCGGTTCAAATGCGACAAAAGTGCACCAAATTCCACGCTAACAATCGAGACCTTTCGAAATAATGAAAACGAATAAGAAGTTTGGAATTGAGAAAATAAATAGAAAATTCAATAAACTCAACAAATAACAAGAACAATCAAGGAATTATCAAATATCTCCACGTAGAATTTTAATCAATTTAGAGTTCAATTTGCAATTTTCTCTAAATGCCAATTCACACTTTGATAAGGCACCATAATCGATTAAAGGTACATAAAATTGAAGCTGTACTTATTCCTGAACTTTCATAGATTCGAGCTACTTCACCGCTTAACAACAGTTCAATATTAAAGGATTTGATCGAGGAATGGATCGGTTATAAAGGCGTCGGTTGGGCTTTGGGTTTCTGGTTTAACAGTTGATCTCTGCGGTATTCACAATCAGCACTCATGGGGGTGATTATCCGACCAAGATTGCGGTAACTGAAGACATGGATGTATTGGCAAATTTCCCAAATATCTCGGTTAGAATCGTAAACAATTTTGGACAACAACAAAAACAAAAAAAAAATCAAATACACCCCCATTATCAAGATAGGAAGCAATATTTCTCCCATCTCTTTCATTATCAAATCTGTGAAGTTTGCGAATTAACAATTCAACGAAACAACGCAACACCGCTTGTAACCGGCAATATATTTGCTAAAACAATGGATGCGACATTATTAAAGCTGGTAATGTCATTGTCAACTTGCAAAATAGAGATGAGAAGGGGCGTTACACCATCACCCCCTTATAATATGTACGTCTATGAATCCACTCCTCTATTCTAGTTCGGACCGACATTTGCTTCAGTAACTATAAACTAATTGAAGGAATTCGCTAAGAAGAAGCAAACTTTGTGCATCAATTGAAGAGAATCACAATAATAATGATAATGATAATAATAATGATAAGGAAGATGAAAAAGGAGAATTGTGAAAGACCGGCATTTGAGCGGACTCGAGAAATAAAACGAATTATCCGAAAGACGGGGGATAATAAATTAAAAACTCCAAGACGGGCACATTTCTTTTTATTGCTGTGTGTTCATATTAAAATGCATTGGAAAACGTCCTTTTGCTGTAAATAAATTTGAATAATCGACATTTTAATGCTAAACACGTTCTAATAAATCCTTTAGACTCGGCTATTTTTTTTTCCCTCATCTAATCTGGAAACGAAATAGTCAACAAATTTTCGATTGAATATCAAATAAACAACATCAAAATTTCATCAATATTGATATTGATAGTATTTACATAATTGTGGTTTCGTATTTATCAATAAAATCATTAGTGAAACTACCGTGTAATTGATACTGGATTTTACAAAAAATTTTTTTGGTTGTTGTTGAATTTTCCGATGAATTTTTGAATAAATGATTAAAAATCGAGTCTTTGTTTACCCGACCATTTTGACAAGAAGTACATGCCAGGAATCGAAATCAAAGGATTAGATTGAATTTCCAAAGAAACAGCAAACAATATAAGATGATTGACAATCGTTCAAATATAGAAAATGATTTCTCGAAAGACGATCACTTTTTCCAAATTTCATAAATTACATAGAAATATAAGTAGAAAATAATCACAATAATAGTTAGTTATATTGTGGAAATAGCTTATTTATTTGTTTATTTATTTATTCATTTATTTATTTATAGACGAACGCATTATTTGTGAATTCTACTAACGAGGTTTATATTGTAAATTTTAATAGAAAATTGTAGTATTACAATTTAATATTCACGTTCATTATAACAGTATTGTTGAGAAAATTATTCTACGTGGAAAAACAAGAGTTGGCCGCTTGAATTAATAATTTTCTATATTCTACAGGATGATTGTTGCTACGTGGCATAAAATAAATCAAAGTCATTAATAATTATTTATAATGGATATGTAGCGAAATCTTAGTTGCAAATTAATTTGAAATAAAAACAGATTTATAATATAGTTACAGATAGTTTGAGTATTCGCGAATTAAAACAATCAAAATCGGGATACAAAACTCTCCGGATGATTCTTAATCTGTGATGTGTTCTTAAATGAACTTTTTCGGCATAATCCAGATCAGATGCGATATTTGAGCAAGTTTATCGAACAAAAAAAAAAAAACGTCTAATTTACATAGTACAAAGTCAAAAGTTAATGAAGGACAGTTCAATTTTTTGCTCCAGGAG
>JAZBGZ010000251.1:0-13258 GCA_037414795.1 Stenodera caucasica | reverse complement strand
ATTACGTCTATTGTTCTAGTTGGATGTTAGAAATATATCGTTAATGTGGATTTTGTACAAATCGACACAATATATAATATTTTCTCATCTTAATTTCAAGTCAATATATCTAGTTGTTGATATTTCAGTGACAATTGAATTTCATGACTGATTCAAAAACAGTAAGCAATCGTCTATTGTTCGAGCATGTAGAACAGGAAAAGTGAGAGAAACACTTCAATTGGAACAATGGGGATTGGTCTTTGTTGGAATTATATTGAGTATAGTCGATAATTCGTTTGTAGATTATTTGATAACTATTATTGATTAAATTTATATGGCCCGGTATGTGTCCAGCCATAAAAATTGAATAATCTACCTAGAAGGTAATTGGAAAACTGATGAAATTCTGTGAAATTAGTGGAAATTTTCAATAATAGAGAGTCAATTGAAATCGCTAAATATTATCCCTGAAAATCTTTAAAAGACAAATTGTTATTATATTCGATTTGTACTGAAATGGATGAATCTCTTCAATTCAGTGAATCAATTTTTTCTTTTATTTCATTCCATTTTGATATGTGCTTTAGAAACTTGAATTTTCTATCGTTCATGAACAATAGACACGCGATACTGAATTGATGAATTAAAAATGAGAGTTCTTCTATTTTCCGATTTCAAAACTCATTATCATTGTTTTCATGTCGAAATATATATTTTTGAAACGTATTGTTCATTCGTATATCTGATTTATCTTTAAATCTAAAAATTACTTTGTCGAACATTGAAATAATATAGAAATCGGGAAAAAATATGGACATTTTTCCTGTAAATTGAGGGGTTTTTCTTCGCCCGTTTATTGTTAGAAATTCGCCCCTAAACAATCTTTATAGTTCCACTTGCTGATGAAAAAATCAATTATTCAAAAAATCATCTAATCAAGATAGCAATCCGAATTTTTTTATTTCACTATACTATACTATAATATATCCAAATGCAGGGCCGGCTTCAATTACATGAATAATTAGCTGTCATAGTAGGTGACTCAAAACAGAAAAAAAATTAAAGACCGTAGTTTGATAGATCAGAGTTTCTACAGAAAATCTTGTAATTTAAAAAATTTAGATAGTAACTGATGACCAAAAATCAATTTCTCTCAAGGAAATGGTCCCTTAAAAAAAAAAATGCTGTTACTAACCTCAAAAATCTTTAATTCACATAAAATACAGGTTTCCTTATAAAATTGAATATAAAAAAGATAGAGTCTTCGAGAAAAGTGTGAAAAACTATTGCAAAAAATGAAAACGTTGATGTTTTTATCGGGAAGAAGGATACTGTTTCTTTTTGAAGGATCATCGAATTTTTTCTCGAAAACACACAAAAAAATTGAATGTCGAAGAATTATATGAAATCAACCCTCAAAACAAAAAAAATCAAAAATATTGATCTCATTCTTATTTCTTTATATTTCCTCAATAGTTCGAAAAATCTATAATAATCGAGGTTCGAATAGCTGAAATTTTACTTTAAATTGAAATATGCAGTAGAATAAAATTTGAAAATTCCAGATCTCTTACTTATTAGAGTTTGAATTGTTGTTAATGTAAAATGAAATTGTAATTTCTTAGAAACTGGATGAATAAATATAAATGCGATAGCAAAAAGTAATTTCAGTACTGTGGAATTCGCAGGAAATGGGTCAAGAATACTTTCAACAGAGCTGAAAAAGCCTGAGACTCTCTGAAATAGAAATATCCACCAATTTCAAACATAATTAGTCGACAATCCAAACTTTTCACATAATAAACCTAGTTCAAATATCAATTCAAGAACCATTCTAATAGAAAATAGACTTGTTACAAATAACGAGACGAAAATCTAATATGAATAATCGATAATAAAATTTACCGACTATGAAAAATAAAATTGTTTGACGATATGGTATAACGTTTTCTTATTCAATTTATTCGAGATGAAAAGCTCATCTTAACTTCAAAAGTTTAAAGTTTCATCCCAACATTTTGCATGTTAAAAATTAATAACACTTAAGTCTCATTCAGTCTACCTACTTGTATTATTAAATATTCAATAAAAACGAAAAAGCCTCTCCAAATATAGGTATATATTGGAAAAAATAATAATAAAGACGCCAATTTTGTTTATCATTAGTGTAACAAAATTCAACGAGCTCCATACCATGAAAGACAGAAATTTTTCAATTTCCTCAATACGGAATTTCCCGGAACATCAGTCGACAAATATAAATTGCTTGAAAAAAATATTCATTACAAGGGATAATCAAAAAAATTTACAAATATTGAGGAGATTTCAAGAAAAACTCAAAATAAGCCACTAGAAAAATTATAATTTATTTCAGTTGCTGATTACAATTCAAATTGAGCTTTTAAGAAACAACATCAGTTTGGATAAATTGTTAATTTTACCCAAGATTCATTACAATCTGAAATAATTCCATTTTAATTCAGTACAATAAATAACTAGTAATTTGCGCAAGGGGTTGATTTACCCCTTAAAAATACATCACGAAATCTGCTATTTCATATCATTCAATATTCACAACCGTACCAAATATATTAAATATTCAAAGAATTCAGGGGTTATATGTATGTGGTACTTTTTTGTGTCACGCTGATATGAATATTTCAATCGATTTGTGAATTTTTCAACAATTATTCCAATTGTAGAGCAGGATTTTTTTTTAACTAAATCAATTAAGAAAATTTCCGTTCGATTCAATTATTGCGAGACGCAAATTTCCAAAAATTTGAATTTGAATTTTTTCCATCGATAATTGTAAAATTTATAATGGTATAAATAGCGTGATCCTCAATTTTTCAGACAGGAGCCAATATTCTAGTTTATAACGATGTCAATATATAACTTCGGTAATCCTGGTTATCCTGTTCAGGATTTGACGGCCGTTATAGATTAAGATATTAGATGGTAGGAATATGGATTGTTCGAACGGTTTCTATAATAGTATTGAAAAGGACTTTGTGTAGGAGATGTAGAGATGGTGGAGAATATACGAACAAAAGGAGAAAACAAACAGGCCAAGGCGAAAGACTTATCGCATACCAATAAGGAAGGATAAACGGACCATCCACAACTTATAGTCGTTTCTTTTCCCTTTACAAAACTGCCAAGCTTTCGTTTATACTGTTAACGGACGTTTTTATGTTTGTCATATAAATATAACAAGAAACAACATAAAAATAGAAAAATTTGTTTACACTATTATCATATAAATAACAAAAATAGAACGTACAACAACAAACCAATTTTCTGCAATGTTTAATTAGAGCGAATTGAAGTCGCAAAATGTACTCAATGGGAATATTGCACCAATATCCTCTTCTGTCTATCTCAAATATACACAGATTTTAATTTATTTGCTATTATTCTATCTTTGTTCAGTTTGTATACTTGCCACTTTTTCGCTTTGTTCATTACAATTGGAATTTATGAGCGAACTTCTTACCGAACGGAAATCGTTTCTCTTCTTATTGGATCCGTATCCAGAACAAATCGACGAACAATCGACAAGAAGTGCTACATCAGCCTTGACTATTTGGAAACCGACTCAATTAGTTATATATATTTCTATTGATTTACCGAAAATAATTATACAATATTTCTCCCATCCCATCTTCAATTTAACAAGCCCAACCGAAATCGATAAAATACAACTTTAAAACGTTCCTATTCACTACAGACTTTAAGGCTCATAACATCTTTAATGTCTTCAATGTTACTTTCACCACCATGAAATAACTCTAATCTCTTTTATAATAGAGATGTTTTAAAGCTGCACTTTAGAATATTTCAACTAAATGATTTTAAACTAACAAAATTCGTCGTGAAATTGAGCATTTTTCTAATATTTGATGTTAAAAATCAGGCGTCATTTTGAATATCGCGCGGATAATTCGAATTCAAGTTTTGTATTGATTGTTTTCCTGAAAATAATCTGACAATTGATAAATATTCATTGTAATAATGATGTTAAATTGAAAACGCAGTTGGTCATGGAAAGCTCATCTGTCATATGATCAAGTTTGCGCGCGAATTTCAAAATAATATGGCTCCTCCACCATATTGATCGAATCTAAGCAAATTGCAATTGCTGCGATATTCAGAGCGCTATTTTTATTTTCATTGAAGTCTATTAGTAAATAATTTCGACCCAATTACTGGTAATATCTTCAATTCTTTTGATACACCGTTTTTTTTATAGAGCTTTCGATGAAGTCTAATTTTCTAGGAGAACATCCTCTGAGCCATCATCCTTATTGGATATTACAATGTCGACAACGTTCATTTATCGTTCAAGATCTCTGTAGAAAATGGAAGCCACTTCACATAGATACACAAATACATCGACAATTTTAATAGAGAAACTTGAATTTAAATTTTATAATTATCTACGAAACACACACACACACACACACACATAGAAAAGTCTAATCTATTGTTCCTAATTATTTCCAGAAGCTAAAGCTCGCATATTGGAAGCTAGTGATTTGCACGTAAAAGCTGGCAGTTCTATTACATTAACTTGCGTCATTAATCAAGGACCACATGATTTAGGCACAGTTTTCTGGTATAAGGGTAGTGAAATTGTCCAACCAATTCAGCCCCATGAAAATGATGCCGATACATCGCCACGTGTCACCGTACAGGTATTACGTCTATCAAATCCAGAAAAACAATCGAAAACTAATATTGTTTTTTTTTCTCTAGAATCAATGGACGGATGGTTTAACATCACGACTGCACATAACAAGTGCACATCTGTCTGATTCGGGGAACTACTCGTGCGTTCCTACAATAGCATCACCTACAAGTGTGAATGTACACATCATTAACGGTAAGCTCGAGGGTTGAAAGTTGATGATAGTGGTGGTTTCATCGAATAAAGGAATGGAGTCCTTATTATCATCATTATAAATATAGAAAATTGTGATATTTGAATGAATGAATTGCTTACAACAACGTATAGTATAACCGAGTTGGCTTGTAAAATATTAGACTTTGAAGCTTATATTATAAATAAATGAAATGTTTACTGTTTGCCAAGTTAAGCTGATTCGTATAAGAAGACCTACTTAACGACTTAAAGCTTTCAGCTAGAACAACATAAGTTAAAGCTAAATCTTATAAGTTTTAAAGCAACTATACAAACATTTATGTATAATTATAGTCACCCCATGTTGACTCAACTAGTTGCGAATAATAAAACAATAACTGTTCCACAGCCAAGTCACTCCGGGATAACTATATTAGAGCTCGACTATATCAAAAATATCGTTATATAAAAGTCACGTTTCCATGATTCATTCTACAATAACGTTATCGTGTCTGGAATTTTTTTAATGTAATCCGATTTTAATATTTTTGTTGGATGCGATATTATCAGAATTTCAATAAATATAGCAAAATATATTTATATAAATATAATATTATTGTATATTTTTCACAAAATTATTCGATTGTCTATATTGAAATAGTAGGGTGAGTTTAGGGGGGAAATTAGACAGCCCCTTTCCACGAATTACGTTCTTCTCGAACGATAATGCAAGTAATTGTTAACTTCCATCGAAAGTAAAACACAATAAAGGGAATATTTGCCGAATTCGATTCAATGATGTGCGAAATTATATAGACAATGAATTAAATTGGAACAGTGTCAAAATAATTTTACACTAAATTGACTGATTATTAGGAATTATTTCGGATTATTTATCAGAAAAATTGGGAATGAGACAAACAGAAATTCACCATTTTCACTGGAATATCCGGTGGATTGCTGGGACACTCCATGACATACTAGATAATCACTATCTAGAGTGCATATGTCATTGATAACAATTGTTTTCAGGACAGGTATGATGCGCCGAATCGGGTCGCCATTATTCAAGGATGCTTCAACAAAAATAATAAAAAATTTGAATTCAATAATTCCCAACAATTGATGTCCTGTCATTTGATTGTTTTAAATTTTATAATGATGCAAGATTGAAAATCAAAAACTACGTATTGAAAAAGCAAAAATATCTACACTAGAGCCGGTCCTGCGCACAATTTTACAATTTAGAGATGTCGAAATAAGAGAGTTTTACATAGAAAGCATAATATTTGTTCGATTTAGAAAATACGTACACATAGAATTGTCGAAAGCTATAAAACGAACGACACAAATAATAAAAGAGAATGCACTTTGTATATTTCCTGTGTACGTTCGACTTTTCCCGTCCTTCCATCTCATATACCTATATAACTATCTATCTCTATTCTACCATTAAAACGTTCGTATACAATTGTTAACAGGAAGTACACTGTTATTCAATTGCAACAACGTATTTCTCTCGAACCCCGACAACGACTTATTCGAAGACATGATACCGAACTCTACGTTTTTCCCATTTTGTCCTTAAAGATAAAAAAGAATAGAGATAGTCTGTTGAATATAGACTTCCGTTATAGTCATAAAATGAATGTTGATTGGTTTTTTCTTTTTATGGATAATCCGCGCAACATTGATTTAGAGCGTGCCGCGTGCGAAAATTGGTGGATGCGCCGGGCTAGATTTCTTCAATTCGAATTCTCGTATTCGAATTGATGACCCATCTATTCAACACTATCACAATTCAATCTGTGATCTCTCATAGTTCTAACTATTCACTAATAATTCACCACATTTCTATCGTCAAGAAATAGTGGAATGTGTTCGAAATGACGTTTGAGGTCGGCTGATATGCCATGTATGCCTTTCAATAATAAACCGTACTTGATGATTACGATGTTGAGATGTTGAATTGTGGTTAATTGCCGGTCTATACGAGACCATTTCTCATATTACCCGATTCTACTATCTCCAATTACTAATAATATAGATTTGAATATCAATAATAATAATAATAATGATAATAATGGTGGTTTTTGTTGGTTTTCTAGGAGAGCACCCGGCGGCCATGCAACACGGCAACAAGAACACAGCCCCGTTGTCTTTATCGCTACACTGCACCCTTGTATATAGTATCTCTGTCTTCATAATAAAACACATCAGATGAAACCTCTTGTAAATACGACTTTCATTTATCACCTCTTACCCCAAAAACTAACTCATTCTCGACCGTAGCCTCTCATCTTAGTCCTTGTAGAACCCAAGACTCCTATCATTATCACTTTTTCAGACTATATATATATATATGGTACCAAAACAAAATCCAACCGCCATGTATCATTCTCAGTCTCATCCATATGTAAAAACATATCTTTGGGTTTTTACAACTTTATTTTTTTAATTTCGCTCACTGTTATCATTTTCAAATTAAAATAACCAACAGAGCACAAGTTATAATGTTTAATAAAATTCAGATAATTGTCTTGAACGTCACTTGTTCAAAAATCTTAATTATTATAACAGAGGCTATATATTAAAAAAATTAATAATAATAATAAACAATAAAAACAATTGTTTCTAAATTAAGAAACCTTTGTAAATTTCGTTGATCAATCATGTAGATATTATTTATAGTGAAACTCGACTTTTTGTATAAATAAAATATTAAATGTTCGATCGATTATTTATTCCCCATAACCAACCCTTACCATAAACAATGTATTAAGCGAAAAGTCGCATCTAATAGACCCAATGGGATAATCAATAAAAATTTCATCACCACTTCCACAAGGACTAACAGGAAACCCTTCAATTAGTCGAAACTTATGTTGTGTAAATTGGGGAAAATCTTTGAATCTGGTCTGGAAAGACATTTTTGTTCTCAACTTTATTTCTTATTTTAAGATTAACAATGAATTCTTTATTTTTCAAAAACAATGAAGAATTCCCAAATTAGATGCTTGAAACTATATCAATAAGTAGCTTATTTTATCGAAAATAACTCTCTACTTCAATAATGAAACTGTACGAGCTTCATTATTTTATTTATATTTCATAGTTGATTAGAGTGGAATCAATGTAAAACGTTTTCTCGGCAATATATTTGTTCATTATGCCATTGAATCCTGAAATTTATTCGTATAAAAGCTCCTGCAGATTTTAAATTACTGTATTCTAAGGAAACACGAAGTTCATTGAGTTTACAACAAATCTTCAACTGTCTACTAAATGATTCTATGGATTTCTAATAATTTCTGTACCAACAAAAAAAACAAAAAACAGAAATAATATATAGCTAGATTTCTTTTGAAAATTATCAAAATTGAAAAATACAACTGAAAGAAATTCTATCAGTTATTAGAATTTTAAAGGAAGTCTTCCATGAATTATAGAACTGAATATTGGTTGTACCAGTAAATTCCAGGTGTATTATATCTGTAAATTAAATAATAGCTGAAAAATCTCAAATGTAGTCATGAAATTAGTGAGCTCAAGATGGTGGATTTTTTGAATTTGGCGGGCGCGATGGGTCCCATCTCTATATCGATTCGGCGCAATTGTTTCGTTCGCTTTTTTTTTAATCGAAAAAACATTTTATTGTGGTGGAATTGTGCCATGTGCTCTATTTATTATAATTTCGGACATTGTTCCATATGGATGCAGCGAAATTATACATCTAATATAAAGTGTTGTTGTATTTATACCATACGAATACGAACTTTTGATTAATAATTCAATTCAATAATTCGTTGATAATTTAATAAATTTAAACAATGGCATCTAGAAGAACTCGTATAAAAGTTATTGCAAATATTCCGCAACGACGTAATAAAACTAATGAAAATGAGATAATAATTGAAAACCAGCCGGAAATTGATGAAAATCAAGATATTGATAAAACTAACCTCAATATTGGAGACCTGTCAAAACAGGAGTCTGAAAATTCTAACCTCAATTCTGTAACAATCGAAAATATTGTTGAAACTGTTGAAAATCAAGTGGATCCATCTGAAATTAAAGAAACTACAAACATTGATGAGTCGATAAATAGAGATAATGAGAAAATCGAGCAAAAACCAGTACCAATTCGACGAAAATTCATCAAACCGGTGGTGGCAATCGGGGCATTGAATCGAAAATTGACTAAAGAATCTGATAAAAAAGCAACTGATGAGGTGGAAGAGATCAAAAGTAATAAAATCGTAATTTTAGATGAGATTATCAGACATGATACTCTTCTCACAAATAAAAATGATGAGACAAATCTAGAGACTGGACCTGAAATTGAAATACCACAAGACTCTGAAGACACCATACAAATTTTACAAAATTCACCCACAAAAACACCAGTAATCGGTAAATTTCTACCAATTATTATAAATTAATATTATTACTCATCCCTTGATTTTTAGTTGAACAAAATTCTCCGAAGGTGGTTCAAAATAGTGTGATTATAAGTGAATATCCGATACCGCCACCAAGCCCGAATAAGAATCGTGTGAGAATTAAAGCCATACCGAGATTTAGTCAACGACACACGAGTTTTAGTGCGAGTGAATCTGAGGATGAATCGAAACGTAATAGTCGTAATCGCAACGATTCTGTAATTTGTTCTTAACTTTTTCAAATCCATTATACAATAATTGAAACTATTTTCAAGGTCTGCTCAACAACATCACTTATTGCTGATAATAATCTGATATCAGAAACTATTATACAACAAAAACCGAAAGAATTCAATTCGTTGATACAAAAAAAATGTCGTCGTACTGAACAATCTCGAAAATTGGCTGAAGCCAGACGCGATTTCCATTTGAAATTCGGCAATAATAAGCCTGATCGTCAGAAATTAACAATGATTGATTTAATTTTTTATAATCCAACAACAAACTTAATGAGTGACTCGAAACGCAAACGAAATAATTCTGTAATTACACAAAATGGAGATTCCCAACAACAACAACAGAATCAATCAGAACAACAAAAAGAAAGTAACGTTGATGATCCATCAGCTAAACCAGCTAGTGATGAAGAAAACGATTTATTAGCACCCCAAATAAAAATCGATGCCCAAGGTGAAATTGTTGTTGATGAACAAAGTCTAGTTATCGAAAATAAAACAAATAAAAAAAATTGGGAGGCATTACAAAATTCACAAATAATCGATGGTAATTTCGAAACTGGCTATGGTGTTTATAAACGTGTTAAACGTTCAAAAGACTGGACAAAACAAGAAACATTGAAATTTTATAAAGCATTAAATACTCTAGGTACTGATTTCACATTGATGAGTGAATTTTTCCCGAGACGGTCCAGACGCGAATTGAAAATGAAATTCAAAAAAGAAGAACGCATCAATAAACAATTCATTGATCGTGCTTTATTACAACCGTGCAGTTTCGATTATGATGAATTCAAACATGAAGTTGATATGGAAGAGAAGGAATTGGCGGAAATTGAACGACAAAAAGAACGAGATTTTCAACTGAAAAAAGAAATCGGCCGCAAAAGGAAATCTAGTAAGTTCCCCAATCAATCTCAATATTTTTGTCAATTTTATAAAATTTTAGCTGTATTCAAAGCCGGCCCCAATGATAAAATCGATAAACTACCGAAAGTAGTGCGAAAATCGAAAAAACAACGTTTAGATATTATGAATGCTCTATCAGAAAGTGATGCTGATGAATCTGAAATTGATTCAGATGTTAATGATGATGATGAGAAAATTTTACAAAATATGCAACGTCCAACGCGTTCTGGACGTGTACCGAAAATTCTAGACCGTTATAAAAACGATGATTGTACTAAAAAAAATGAAAGCGAAACAAATAAAATCGATGAGAATGGATCATTGAAGGTTATCGAAGGTACAACACCGGATGGTGCACAATTTTATAAAGTTTTCATAGTGACTGATGGTGAACAAGTCGAGAATGGGGCTAAAAATCTAAAAAGTGTATGTACTTTGAGTGTTAATACATCCGATGATGATGATGATGGAAATAATGAAAATTCTACAATCGAGGAGAATAATGTAACAATTCCAGCTGAGACTGTTACACCTGAAAATAACGATAATACTAAGAATTGAATCGTTTAATTGTTCGATATTAAGTGAAGTTCGCAATTGTAGGAAAACCAAGCATATACTCGCATTTTTAATTATTTAAATTGAGTCATTGTTTTTGTATACGAATATTAGCTGTATTTTTACTGAATAAATTTCAACTGATTTGAAAATCTAAGCTTGAGCTGAATTTATGTCGAAAGCCTCACAAGGAAACCACTTAGAACTTTCTAAGGCATCCCACAAATTACAATCCTGATCTAATCGTTCCCGATTAATTTTCTCAACGTCTAAAGGTAATGTGTGTGCTGAAATTTATTCAAAATTAAATAATTATAATTTTGATTTAATTGATACAATTACGAATTAATTCTAAATCATCTTCATCTTTTTTCTCCATGTGATGGACCATTGCAGACATATCTGCATGTTGGTAAGCTTCATGTGTTGCAGTTCCATCGCCTTCATAATAGCTCTAAAAAATTCGATGTTATTTCGATTGTTGATTGGAAATTATATAATTTACCGTTTGCCAGTTGGCGTAATTTTGCCAATAAGCTGGATCGTAGAATTGATTATAATCAGTTGTTGCAGCTGCTGTTGTGTAAGTTGTTGTAGTCGTAGCTGTTGATGTTGTTGTGGTTGTTTGGCCAGCAGCAGCAGCGGCGGCTGCTAATTTTGCCTTAGGTACAGCGTTACAAATTTTCAAAGCTTTCGTACCTAAGCCCACATAACCATTCATATTTATTAAAGCATCCTTCATCTCATCCTCACTACCAAATTTGACAAAACCATAGCCTTTACTAAAACCACTATTATCTAATATAACTTTGGCCGCTTTGATTGTGTTGTATTTTGATGAAAATACACGATATAAATTATAATCGTCCACATCGGGACTCAAATCACCAACCCATACGGAAAATTCACTCCCTAACAGATTACGTCCAGCATTACTTGCATTATTCAAACGAAATCGTACAACTGGAGATGTGCCCGGTATTGGTTTACCATTCAATTTGTGCATCGCATCGATTGCTTCCTCATCATTTGCAAAATGTACAAAACAATAGCCGGCTTGTTCACCAGTAAATTTATTACGCATTATTTTCACGCCAAGTGGATTCTCGCCCATTTTACGGAATGCAGTCAAAATAAATGTTTCAGTCATGTATTGTTCCAGCTGGAAAAAATTCAGAAATATTGTTGAAATAGAGACGGTAATTGATAATTTAAAACCACATACATTGCCCATCCATAACTGACAATGCACCAAACTAGTCATTTCTGTTATTTTCTTCTGATTGATAATTGAATAAAAATAATTGAAAACGAGGCTAAGATAACCTCAAATTTTAAAACAAATCAAACAGTACTACCAACACAAACCCAACTTAAATGATAAGGAGATTTTTATAATTTATAAAGACTTTCTGGTGCCAAACTTCACTGAATGATGAAATATAACCGAAAATCACAGAAATATATGGAATATTGGAACAAATATAATTCATTAGTTCAAATAATAATTAGATAAACTCGACTGTAATGAAATTAGTGACGAACTCGTATAGATTAAATATTGTCGTGTAGATGTCGCGAAAGCCCGTTTTTGTAGCTTATTCACACCAGGACGCCAGTACCGAACTCAAGATAATTGCGCCCAATTCTCGGGTTTACAATAAAAATAAGAATCTGATAGAATCCCTTTATTTCTTATCACTATAATTCAAATAAATAAAATAACAAATACATATGGTGGATCATAATAGAGAACATATTCGCTTCTTGGATCTTTTTTTGTGTAGCGTGGCTCGTGCCGCTAGTGTGAAAACTTTATCGATATTATAGCGTGTTTTCGATGAACATTCCACATAAGCGACAGCTCCAATTTTTTTGGCAACATCATGTGCTTCCTGTTCACTCACCATCGATTTACCACTAATCTTCAATTGTTTTATTGTTTGTTCGTCATCTCTCAAATCACATTTTGTACCAACTAGAATAATCGGAACGGCAGGACAGAAATGTTTCACTTCTGGATACCATTTTTCGATGACATTCGATAATGAATCATGCCATACAACTGAGAAACATATCAATGCGATATCAGTATCGGGATATTGGATTGGACGTAAACGATCGTATTCTTCTTGTCCGGATGTATCCCATAGTGCCAATTCGACAATAACACCGTCAATTTCTAGATCGGTGACGTAATTTTCGAAAACTGTCGGTCGATAAGTCGTTGGGAATTCATCTTTAGCGAACACAATCAATAGACA
>JAZBGZ010000250.1:30164-46916 GCA_037414795.1 Stenodera caucasica | reverse complement strand
ATTTTCTTAGAAAAATTCCCAACACACCTCACCAGTTATTCGTAATACGTTCTTATCATCCAACCTACTCGAATTACTCCATTCTCTCCAAGCCTTCTTGATATAAAATTTATGAATTTTTTAGAGTTGAGAATTGGTTGTTTTTGATGATGTAAGGGAGGGTATTTCGATTGTATTCTAACAGAGACTATAGAACATTAAATAATATAATTACGTTACAACGAACCCACCCTGGCGCGTCATGAAACTGAACACTCCCTAATTAAGTCGAGTGATAACAGCAATTATAATATAAAATGTGTTAGGGGAGGCTATTAGGTATAGTACAGTCACATCAGGGTGTGGTTTGACCTTACCACTTTTGTATTGTGTATGACCAGACAGAATTGTTCCGCTTTATTACAGTCGAATTTGTCGTTAAAGATATAATCATATTTGAACAAACACACATCTACTACTATAAGGGTGTGATTCAAATTATTATTAGGGTAGTTCCTGTATCTGCAAAAATAATTATTTTAATTTCCAAATAACACACCTAAAATACTGCATAGAAAAATTATCCACCCCTAATATTTTACTTATTATTTAGATCATAAAAAATGCGTGTCGCACGCAATTTTGCACTCTGATCTGCTATCAAAAAATGCGTCAAAAAAAAAAAAACAAAAATTGGCCCATGTTTATTACATGGTATGTTCATCGCACGTGAAAATCTTGTAAAAGTGGATCCTCTATAAGAATTTACGATGAATAAAGTTTAGCTAAATATAAGTTACTTGTATGTTCCATATAAGAAAAAGGGCGTTGAATAAAATCAACTTTGACCTTGTGGGAATATTTGATGTGGAGTTTATCGAGATATAAAAAAAAAAAAAATGATAAATTTGCGTGAAATAGTTCTTGAAGATTGTATGTTTGATAGAAAATTGAAGTTTTTGTTTGTCTTTTCGAATATAGAAAGAAATAAAATGGAATATCTTATTTGAAGTTTATCCAAAATATTTTCATAAATTTTTTCTATTAATAAATTTAAGAGGGATATTTTATTCGACTTGTCGAAATTCGAAATAAGCATCGAATCAAGTCTAAACTCACCCAAAAAATTAGCAAAAATTTGATAAAACGGACTTGTGAACTTCACTTGATCGAATTTCGAAAAAAGACATGAATCTAACAAGGTAAGTATAAATTTATAGAGAATCCCAAATCAAATTCATTTCGATCTAGCAAAATTTCAGCGAGAAAATTTAGCTAGAAAAATTGGCAATTTGAATAATTCCGCATAATGAAATGGATTCCGAAAATTAGGAATACTTCTGTTATGGGAGTAAAAGTTGCTATAGAAAAATATAAAATATCAATTTCAAAACTCCAATAAAAACAAAGAAATCTTGATATTGATTCCACGTAAATTCCCTGAAAGATTCGAGACTTTCAATAATTTTTATGCGGCCCTTGAGGCTCACTGTTCTGTAGACATTTCACGAACGTTAAAATCTCCAATAATTAATAAACTTCAATCAAAAATAATTCGACAACAATTCAATCTGTGATTGATTGTTCGGGAAAATAGAAAATCGATTAAAATTGGCCCAAATTGTCGCTATAGAGATTTGAACTATACGAAACAATTATTAATTTTAATCGCATCGTTAAAATGATTTTTATGGCCAATAAAACGTCAAGTTTGATATAGGAATGTCCATTAAATTTGTCCTCATAGTAACGTTGAACTATTGCTGGAATTACAGTCGGAATCAAATTTTCTCTGTCTAAAAAAAAATATACATATGATGTTATTCGATTGATTTGGCTATTGTGATCGTGATTCATTCAAAATTTGATTGAAAGACTAATGAGTGTGTATTTTTCCAACAATGATTGGAAATTTTTATCAATGCTATAATTAAAACAATTACCTCTTCATTAGCAAAATCTGATTTAAATTACACCGGAACAACGTTTCGAATTCGAAATCGACTGATCAAAGTGTATTAAATGGAATTGAGTTGAATCGTGAATATCTATCGATTCATTCCAATATATTATAGTCGATATAAAGTAAAAATAAATGGTTAAAGTTTATCAACAGAAATTTACGATTCTCGCGCAAACTTCCACCTTTTAAATTATTATCCCACATATAGATAGATACCTATAATTTTTTCCTTTCTCTATACGAAAATCCCGTCCTCATTCATCTGAATAGATGACTTCCTGTTGACGGAGTCATCGTGTCGAGTCCCCTTTTATTTACTGAATCTCCAGTTGAATTTCCAATTCCACAAAAGAGATACTGGATTTTTTTCGAAAAAAAAAAAAACTCAGGTGAAATACGTCGATAAACGACGCAATTGTATTTTTCAACAAAAGAATTATCGATCTCCAATGATAATAGAGTAATCAGTTCTAGTAAATAATGTTGGAGAGTCAAAAATTTCGTTATTGTTCTAATCGATATTTCGCAATTTGTCAATGTTCGTTATTCACAATTGGTTCAATAATCGGCTGGTTTGGAGCGGTGAGTTTCGATAAAATCAATTTTCATTATAATTCTCAATTATTCGCAAAATTATAGAGCCGATCTTTCATTAATGACAAATAAAATTCTATTTTTCAACAGATTATTTTTTGATATTGATTAATAGATGGAGATATTATTGTGAAATTCAACAAATCAATGAAAAATAAATAAGTAATACAAAAGTATTTCGCCTTGTGTTGTATTGTTGCCATTATGAATGACTCTTATCTTTGTTATTTATAGTCAAATTATAATAATGAGCTTATCAGTATGATTTATTGATAAGACAGTAATGATTAAAATGAGCGGACATTTATTTCGCTATTATAACAATAGCGGCGCATCCACCAAATTTATATTAGAAATATTTCCCGATTCTCTCTTTTTTCTTTCGATTTATTTGTTCGATTAAGTGGCTCGAAATCAATCAATAACGTTAGAATTTCTCCACAATTTTCACTTAAAATGAGTTTATCTGCCTCTCGAAAATGTTGCTTTTCAAATGTCTCGTACACTTCTCCTTTGTGCCGAATTTTGAAGTCTTAAGTGACTTCCTGTTCTATTCTACAGGAAATTCTCCAATGCTAATATGTCTCAATATTGATGTAGGTCCCAATTTTTGTGATCTCGTCCAATAGTTTCAATCTCTTTTGAAATTGCGATAAAAATCACAAAATAAAAGAACTTTATAAATTGAGAAAAATTTACATTTGTTGATTAAACAGCAGTATTACAATTGTTTCACTTAAATTCAACATTAATTCAACTTCAAATGCAGGAAAAAGTCGGAAAAATTGTTACATTGAAAACTTTTAATTGTTTCTTTAGAACTTTTGTCTGATGTTGTCGGAAGATCGGACTAATAAATTTGCAAAGTTGGAACAAAATAATGTAGCTTGTCCTTTAATTTTGACAAAATTACTAAGTAGGGACATTAAAAATTAACATAATAATTCGAAATTTCTGTTATATATATATTTTTTTTTGTTTCACAGATATGTCGTACAGCATTGGCTTTGTTCCTAGCGATTTGTCTAACAAAAACAAGAGATGTAGGACCTCAAGTTTTTGTTATATTATACAGTACCGGTTTAACTTACGTATTATTGTCGCTGATAGCGAATTTAATGATAATCGTTGGAATAAGCCAGGTAAATTTAGAATTCATCGATAAAACATTTCTAGTTTATATTCACATTTTAGAAATATCCGTGCTATTTCATCCCCTATTTAATAATAGAATCGATAGATATGTTGATTGGTTTCGTTATTTTTATTGGTGGGATTTTGTTTTGTGTCGAATATAAAGAATATGTGGCTCTATATTGTTTTATACCTATCGGAATAATAATATTAGGTGAGATATTAATTAAATTAAGAGTCAAGCCGATAATTCGAATTTTAGTGATTTGGATTTTATTTGGTTATTCTTTAATTAAGCTTTACAAAAAAGTCAGACAACAACGTAAAGAAATGGATCGAGATTGTGTGGGAATTAAACCGAGTTTTTTGGATTTGCTGAAATATAAGCTGAGATTTTCGTCAAATTCCTCGAAAATAACTGATGACGTTTATTAATTTATCTTTCATTATCTTTGGACGTTAATAAATCCTTTCACCAACAAAAACTAATAAATTAATTCTTCATAAACCTATTCTTTTTGAGTTTAACTCAATTTGTTGTCGGCCATCGGAAAAGCACTCTATTCTTATCTTTTGTATCAATGAAGAATTTGTTCTAGAGAGTTCTTTATAGTTATGGATTGTTCTTCAAGTTTCCGCCTCAAGTCGGAAGTTATCCAATATCGTTGGTCTCGAGACGTACAATATCGATGAAAACATGTTTTTTTTTTTATCAAAATCAAAGAATAATGCTATTTTAAATATATTCGCTTGATACAATCAATAATAGCAAAATTCTAAAATAAAGCCTCAATAAAAATCTACGTATAAATCCATTTTGATTGGATTTTGTCTCTCTAGAAGGAAAATCCGCGAAATAACGTTATAATTTTGTCAAATGATGATTTTTCTCAAGATATTCGGTAAAAAAGTTACTGTAATTTTCTCGTTCATTGAATTCTCTCTCAGTTTAGTTCGTATTGACGATCCTTTTTGAATTGACCAAGCATCTGTGCATTTCTTTCAAGTACGAAAATTCCTTTATAGTCTCGTCTCATTATATCCAGAAATAGCATTAGCTTTGTATTGATGTAATTTCAGTTGGTATTGGCGATTTTTTACATGAATCGTTCCATCGATATTTATTCGGAGATGCTTTTCTGCTGAAATAACAAAATGACTATATTCTTCAACGTTATTTCTATATTTGTTGATTTCAAATTAATTGTAAACAAGCTGATGTTGAATAAATAAATACAGAAATCCGTGAAATTTCAGGTAAAAATAAATATAAAACTCGCTTATTCCATTTTACTTATAAATCAAATAAACAAAAAAAGCAAAAATACACAGACAATTTTTTTGGTTGTTTGTTAATACTAAATATGGTTAGTTTAAGGGCGGTTAATGGATTAATTATAATTAATCGTCGGTTCAAACTTTATATGAGTTGCTTAATCTCCGGCTTTGTTTCGTTGTTAGAGAACATAATTGATGTGACGGTTCACTTAAAATTGTGGCCTATCTAGCCGGATTATCAGTGAAACTAGCAAAAAATCTATCGACTATATTAAATATAAAAATCACCATCAAAGATGTGGTCATTAATCGCAAGTTAGTTTGATGGGACATAGGAAATTTCCCAGATTTCGCACCTGGTCTCTCTCTCTCTCTCGTTTTATTCAAGCAACCGAATTAGGAGCGAGGCAACCAACTGCAAATAGGCTTTTTTCAAATTGGATGTACACCTTGTAGAAGGGCGAAGATAAATTATCTGAAAAATAACATATACGCGCCCTTACAACAACAATATTGTCCGACTTGTATGGCGGGGCAAAAAAAAAAATAGAGAACTAGGATAAGAGAGAATAAGGGAGGAAAACCAAAAGGGAAACTTAAAGCAGATAAATCTTCGTGACAAATTGACAATGTGTTGCCGACAATGACGTATAAGAAGGATTTGGAGGCTTCTTTTGCTGTTCATTTACAGTGGAGTGGACCACGTATCGCCTCGATAACATCAAACTTTTCACTCTATTTTCAAACCAATCGAAATATATTCATCGAAATCTTAAAACTGATCAGCGCAAATTCCACAATCGTTTCTAATACGTATTTATTATCATTAGATCTTCTATATTTGAGTCTCGATATTTTCCAACTCCCAAGAGTCGCACAATACTAAAACTCCAATTAAATTGAACCAATATCGGAAGATCTAATACATATTTGTATCGAGTTCAATTTCGAAAATTTGCTAGTAAATTTTTATTTATTTAGAAAATTGACATTCAACAAACGACACGAGTTTATCACATAAAACGATATTGATGTTATTATTATTGTTATTCATCTCTGCTCCAACAAGGAATCAATCATATCGATAATAACGACAAATCTTCAAATCTTCCGAAAATAACGAGATCGTATTTATTGAAGTTCATCGTATTCTAAACTGTACATTATCTCGATTCCGATTTGCAAAATTCTTAGCTGTATATTCGGTGAAAGTTCTAATCTCGCACCAAGTCCAAATATTATCATCAGTTCAATTTGGATTACGATTGGGATGGAGATGCAATTCAGAATAGTTGTGTGGTTCAATTAACGTTTGTGTTAGTTGGTACCTGGTTTTTGACGTGCCTAAATTAGAGTTTAGAATCAAGAATCTCTATGTCGAAAACATAGAGAACATTATAATCAACACATTAATTTCATACGCCTTAGAAGCGAGTAATTTCAACAGAGTTCATTAGAGTCTCATGATATTCAACAGTCTCTCTTTCAATTCAAAATGTTGAAGTCTATGGAATATGTCAAGCCAAGATGGTAGATGGTTTGCTGTATATATAAATGGGTGGGCTTTATCAAAACACTTTATACAACAACAACAACATCAGAAATTCACGGTATAGGGGAGAGATTTCGAATTAAATTGTAATTTGAACATTAATTTCAGTTTGTCTTGCTGCAATTTAAGATAATTTAATTTATTTGTAATTATAATAAAAACTGATAATCGATATCGTTCTATTTAATTGAGATTTCATCACAAATACGTGAATAACTCTATAGTTACCTACTTTAATTAATTATAATAATGTTTACTACTTCAAACAAAACAACCCTAATCAACATCAATGTTGATTATAATGAAACATAGATCAGATTGTAATATATTAAACTATAAATAAATAAATTTGAATTTGCGAATATTGAAGATTAACATCTAATAATGACAATTCAGGTGATTATAATCGAGTTGATAAAGTGAATTAAGCCAATATTAGATGAACTTACGAAACAAACAACCACTTAAGAAATAGTTGAAGTGAGAATTTGTATATTATAATAATAATAATGATAATAGTACAAGAACTAACAACAACTCGAGATTATTTGCTCATTTATCAATTACAGTAAATCTTAACTACTCGACTTAACATTTATTCAAACATTCCCATGATAAAATTATCGAGTTCAATTCTAAATTATATGTATAGTTTTTTGGGGAACTTTAAAATATGGAACCCATATGGAATTCTTCAACATATTAGATTCTAATCAAGTTTTGGTCTCAATTTATTGGCAATCAATTCCAATGATGATTTGAAATATTAAAAAATCGCACCAATTTTCTAAAAATCGGTACGAGCTTATCTGGCAATACGTGCTTTAAAATAATAATCTTTACATGAAGTTGTGTTACTTATTAAATTGTTCCTGTCACTTTATATTTGGCAATTTCTGCTATAAACGGAAAAGTCCTGACACGGAGATATACCTGGTTGGTAATAAATCGAAACTCCATCGAGACCGATTGAAAGCTAAGGCCAATCGAAACGTTATGCTACTTGCATACCTGAAAAAGTCGAATTGCAGCCAAAAATAATCGACGATAAAACGAAATAGTAGCAATCCAAAATAATGGATTCTATTTTGTAATCTTATTGTATCATTATTATTATTACTATTGTCGAATGATCAAGAATTAAATTCAGCTAGTTTGAAGAATTCATAGATTTCTGAATAAGGAGCAGGTGTGCTAGTCGCTTGTAGAATATTTTAAATAAATTATTTTATCAGTTTGAAAGCTTCTAATAATAAATCTTTTACGGTGATTTAATTAATCTAAATTTAAATAAAACTTCAACTGTTGTAAATTGTGGAGTTCTACTAGATAATCATGGATTCTCTTCAGCGATAAATCCCCATTATTTAATTTAAACAAATAATTTATATTTTATATATATATATATATATTGTAGATTGGAATTGATTTGGATAAAAACTGAACAAATTTATGGACGATCACAGTCTGGGAAACGTTTATACGCTTTGAATCTACCCGGACGCATTGGTGCGAAATAATCTCACTCTAAAGTTGAATTTCTCACCCCCATCCCTATTCCGAGAATGTAGCGAGTAATACCCGACCGACCAGTTAGGGGTGGCTCAAAGCTCTACTTCCACTAATGGACTAACGATTATCCTGATTTCTGAGATGAGACGATAACTTTTTTCAAGTAGCATCAAACTGTTAAGCATTCAAACTTAGTTGAAGGCATTAGCACTTTGCCGGATTCCTATTATTATTCCAATAGTAAAATTTGTAATTTTGCGGTTTATAAAAACCATTTTTGTTTGGTGTTTTTTTTTTGGTTCCTCCCTACGAGTTTAATTGTCAACGTTATTAAGAAACGACAAAATTTGTACACACAAAGTTCGGAATTATGAAAGTTACTTTATTTAATTACCGAATCAAATTTGTTAACTGAATCTTCTATTCTTCGCTGACTGGTTTATTTTATCGTTGTATTAGAGTCATTAACTCGATCAAATTTTAATCTATTTAGAGTCCAGACGATTTGATTCCCATTAACAATCAGGCCCCAATAAACTGTGGCCGACTATTATTGTCCCTTTTTTTTTCTCTAACGTAGAAAACTTTAAAGTTTTCCACGGATATTTGCAATATTGAGAAAATATAAAGAGAGGAACTCCACTGAGTCTGCGAACTATCAAAAAGATGAATGTTATGAGCTGCGATTCTATTGTTGAATGTTAGCCGAAAATGACGGAGCGATTTTCTCGATGTTGTTGTTGTTGTTGTTGTCGTTGTTGTATCGTTCTAAAAGAGATGAAAGTCGAAATATACCATTTTAAATGTGTGTGAGACCGTTACGAATAATTTATAAAAGGGAGTGGTATGTTCACGGTTTTTACTATACACAGTTACAGTCCATTTATTCACGAAACAAAAAATATACCTCATGTAAAATAATTTGTTTTTTATTTTTTCTAATTGTATGACTCATTGTCGATGAATACGGATTGAGAAGTTATAAATTATGGAATAAATCGAAAATCAAATAACAATCAATATTTCATTTTGTTATCAGAATGTGAAGTTGAAGTTTATAATGGACAGAGCCGGCTCTAGTTGTTGTTGTTTATTTCCTGGAAATTGAGTGGATTTCTCCGGCTCTATGATGAAAAAATAGCGATAGTGTTCATAGATTTATTGTGGAATTCCATCGGTTTAATTACCTGGAAACGTAAATTACACACACCTTCTACTATAACTACAGTTTAGTAATAGAGGGTGGTTTATAATAAACAACTGATTCATTACAAATTGTGATAGATCTAAATTCTGGAATGACACAATATCAATAACTAAAGTGTAAGCTGAAACGAAATGAAGGCGTCATCTGCAGACATTGATTAATTATAGCTCGATAATGAGACTCGTTAAAGCTACATTATCGTGTCTTTAATTAATGCGATCTTATATTTTGATGAAAAAGTGTCAGACTATATAATCAACTTGGTTAATTTCAATATAAAGGAACTTTATACTGATGCACCTAATTTGGAATAATACGCCAAACTATAGTTGTGCTAATAACCTAAGGCGGCATCGTCAATTTTCCATTGTTTCGTACGCTTTTCGCAATTACGCCATCAAATTTTCCACTCTATCAAAAAACAATACAAAACTATAGCAAATAATTATAGATAAATTCGCAATTTTATTTTCCCATCAGAATTGGAGGTAGTTTCTAAAGTAAGTCGAAGATAACTGTAGAGATTTTAGCGGATCAGCTTTTCCGACAAAGCCCGGCTTCAAATCAACTCTTCCATATTTTTTTTCCCCAACAACAACAACAACAACAACAAGAAAATATCGTTACGATTGTAACGAAAAACAAAAAGTCGTCGAATCAATATAGAGATTTACTAAAAAACGGTTTAAAGCTATATAATATAGTTTTTTTTTTAAAAAAAATAAATGGCCGGTTTTTGGGCAAGACAGAGATAGAGTCAGTCCTAGATATACTGCATATGAGAGAATATAAAAATGCGGGCGCCTGAGCGCCTATAAATTCAACGACATATTTTTTACCAACTTTTACATATGTATCGCAAATGCCATCCCCAACACATATTTGTTACCATCTATTCCACTTAGATAACTACTAGTCTGAATTGAGTTTTAGATTTTTAAAAAAAAAAAATACAACAACGAATCGATAGTTTTAATTTTTCTCTATTTCTATTCTCGAGATTCAATTAAGTTCAGATAAAGCTTACAGAGAGACAGCTTTATACTGAAACTAATCCGCAACGGATAACAAAAATATTTTCCCAAACGTTCAGGTTTATGTGTTATGTGGATAAATATTGGTAGAGAAAATGTGCAAAAAATCTTGTTTAATACTTATATGCGAGTTGGATGAACGGACAGACATTCGAAGAATAAGGCTGAAGATGACGACGACAAATCATATTTACGGACAAAGACAAGAAAAACAATATTGTAACTATAATTTTTTTTCTTCATAAGATTGTAGATAAAACGTTCACAATTATCACAATCGACAAAAAAAAATTGTCGGGTGTTTTTTTTTACTTTTTCGACAAAAATCTTCTAGTGTTGTATTGTTATACTCGTGTTTAAAGCTGGATTCGTTTCATCTGAGCTTTATCATCGTAAAAATGCATGTTGTTGAGAAAAAAAAAGAAAAATGGAAAGATATCTAACGAGTGGTTGTGGGGAAAATAAATTAAAAACTAAATTGAATCGTATTCGAATCAAACTCTAATCCACCACCAAGTCCTCAACTCCACTACCTTAACATTGGTTGAAGATCAGATAAAGTGGAGATTGATTTGATTATTTTGATTATAATCGAGCAATTTTCTAGGGATGTAGGAGAGATGTTGGTGATGATTGGGGATGGGAACTGGATGGGGGATAGCGATTCGGTTTGAATATTGATTATAATGTAATCTACCGAATATGATATTACAGTGGCTTGATTGTCTCCTTGGCTGGCTAGATTCGATTGATAAGTCGTCCACTAACCGTAGGCGGCGGTGTATCACTTAACAATATAGTCTCATTTCACCCTCGCTATAGCTGACTTGCTAATTCTCAAGCGAGCAACTCAATAACGAGCTATCCAAAGACAAAGTCAACTTACCCTAACCATAGCCCGGAACTTTCCACTAATTACAGTTGTAATTCATCTTGTACGTTCACCCTACTTCACCTTCGAATATCGTTAAGGCTTCTCAAAATCCACTTTCTATTTTCAAAATTAAAATACAGAATCCGGCCGGGCGATAGCGTTCCGAATAGGGATAAGAATTATTGCAAATTTTCAAGCAGCCGACTCAATGGAATTTCAGCAATAATTTTAATGAAACATACCTATGTTTAATCTAGATTTTAAATAATCGTCGTAATTTCGAATAAATTATTTTTTAACGCCTAAATTCCAAAGAGAATCAATGTTGACTGAAGTTTCAATTAGCATATTTTTGAAACTAACTGACACTTTCCATTTTCAACATAATCCAACAAAACTCACATAAAGTCAAAGAAATAGTGATTCACAAAAGGATAGAATGTCGCCTGAAAGAATATCATCAACGACTGTTTTTAATTAAAACAAATTATTTGGAATAAATTCGTATACAAAAGCCTTATGAAGTTTATACTCTTTTTTTTTTTTTGTTTGTTTTATTCCATTTTATTATCAAATGGTTGCGACTTTGTATTGTGAAACTTCCTTGAGGGTGCGAAATTTCTTTTTTTGTTGTTTTCCTTGAAAACGGAACTGACGAATAATTAATTGAAGATCAGTATCACGGTATTGGGATGTTTCTAATCAAGATTTGCAAACAGAATTGGAATTAATCAAACAGATGAGGTGTAATTATAAATTACAATCGAAAGGGTCGTATCGCCAGAGGAACAAAACATCTGAATATTTCAAATTCGAATTCAACTAAAATAGAAGAGTTTTGTCAATTTCCCATCATTATTTGGCGTCTTTCGCTTCTATTTTCCCGTTGAAATTTGGCCTTCTAAACTTTAGATTTAACTCTATATACTAAACATAATATAAATAGGATATCGAATGGGTGAATTTATATATGTGAGAGAAAACGGGGTGACGTGTCGACCGCAAAGAACTTCTAAATCGTCGTCGTCGTCGGTGACAACCGATAAATAATTTTCCTCAACACGGTACATTGTTTTTTCAACGTTGAAAGCGATAATGGCGCTTACTTTAAAATTGCCGAAGAAATAGGCTAACGTCAAATAAATTGCTTTTCACGTCTGCATAAATAAAAAATAATATTTCAAAACACACTTTTTCCGATGCGTTGTTAGTTCAAGGATATATATATATATAGAGCGAAATTCGTCCTCTATTTCTCTCTAGGGTGTCGTCGAATTTTTCTAAAATACATTCCGCAATCGAGCTGCGGCCGAATCTGCATCTAAATTAAACTAGCTGCAATGTTATTTTGTGTTTATCAAAAGAAGAACATCGAATAAAACATTATAATGTTGCTCTTGTTGGATATGTGTATAAGACAATAGTTTACAATGTTTGCAATGTAGAAAACTGTAATGATTCAATTTCATGTAGAAACTCTACAATATTGTTATTACAATGTATGCGAAATTGTAATGTTGACGACTCATAAGGGACCATTTCGAGAAACTCTACAATTTCTCAACTGAGCTATAGGTTCAGATATAGAGAGAATATACGACATAATGTTTGTTTATTATCGTTAAACAAACAAATTTATTAGATTTGTTATATTAACAAATATTATTATTTCAACAAAACTTATTTCGAAAGATAGATATCAAATAAGGCAACTTTGTATGAAGAGATTATAACTTTAGACATTTAACCCTTTTAACCACTTCTCAGATTAAACGTAATCTTTTCTAAGAGACATAATTCATGAAACTGTTCACAGAGATCAATGTATTTAACATGTGTTCCATGCTCTTGCATAAATCTACAAATGAATTATTAGAGTAAAAGTTGATTTCACTGGTTCAAATCCAGGATCGGATCTGCAATAACGTGAAATGTCAACATTTGCTAACATTTCCAACTGAGGCAGAATTTCGACCAGTTATTTGAGGATTTCTCCGGATAATTATTTCAGATTGCTTCAATCAGAAGGTGTTGTCTAATATTCGAATTCCAGATGGATTAATTGGGAGAAGAACTCGAAAATCTACTTAAGTATCACTTTAAGTCAAGTAATCGACTTGAGCTTGGGTACGAAATCATACTGTTAATGCGGTATGTGAACAACTAGAAACGAACATTTAATATAGAATGTGGCGCAAAATTGGTGGATGCGCCGGGTGAAATTATTCTAGTTCGATTGAAATCAACTTTCTGGTTGAATCTAATCGAAATTTTTTTCCACGATAAAGCTCAAATGCCAATCCTTTCTATTTTGATGCTTGATAATCTCGGTGATTGTGCTATTTTTCGAGTTCACGTGGAAATTTTCCCGTTTCGTTAAATGAGAATTACCAGTAATCTAGGAAGATTTAAAAGTTGACTGTAATGAAATATCGATTAACTGTCAGTTGATTGTAATTGTAGAAAAATCAACATGAAATTCACAAAATCATCAATTTCGAAATTGATTGAAATCGATGAATATTCATAAAAAAAAAATTCAGTTAATATATATAACGAGAATTCGATACTGAATAAATAGACCATAATAATTATAATCATCGAATCGTTAAATCAACGATCATTTTAAACATCAAACGAATTATAAAGCTAGTTATAAATTGTCATATTATCGAATAGACAATGGTGTGTTTCTGTCTGTAAAGTGGCTATAACAATTTCAATCTATTTGAAATAGGGGTGGTGCACTCACACATACATACATACATACATACATATAGATATAAAGATACAATGACATGGCTACAGCATTTATGCCAAATAAAGCATTTGTGAAGGGGTGTTGGATCTTCATAAATGTCTAAAGAAATGATTTATTATAGTGGTGGCTTTTTGGAAACGAGAAGATAATGGATATTTTTATTATACCGACATATCCATTATGAAGTCACAATATAGGGCATTTCAATCAATCATTTGCTAAATTTGAAAGTCGTAGTAAATCCTTATCTGTACAATGCACCCACTCATCTAGGCCAGATCCTATTCAAAAGAATAACTCGTTCATATATTATTCAAATTATTTGGCAAACAATAAAGAATATCCACAATTCAATAGTTGTATTCTTAATCCTTATCTCTATCAATTTTGAATTGGTGTATTATTAGGATACATAATAATTTGAAAAAGTTTTTTTATTGAATCACACAACCACTTAAGCTCATCGCTGAAGAGCCAATAATAAAATTCTTTATATTATCGAAGATTTTAGAAATTTCCCCAAATTTATATCTATTGGGTTGTTTTCTCTTCTTGTATCAAGTTGTATGCTCACCGATAGGCAAATAACTTTTGATTTGTTAGCGACTGTATAAACATCCATAAAGGGCTGATTCATATTTTCCGATTCTATTGTACGAGCTCTAGGGAAATGCTTCTACATGTGAGCATAAAGATAACATATCGATATTGTTATGGATATTACTTTTCCACAGTTGCAGCTTGTAAATTTTCAATAAAAATCACTATAGAACTTTACTAAAAATACAATCGATATTTATTCGAATAATATCAAAATAATTGTGAATCAATCACGATTTCGTGCGTTGTTAAGGTCACTAGACAATCGGTTCGTATTGTTTCTAAATTCTTTAATAGGAAATAAGTTCGGTTCGAATAGCATTCATCGAATAAAACTTGCACGATTCGATTAGTTTCTTTCCCGACTATTTTATTGGCAGACAACATGCGATCTCATCAATTGAAAGCAACAAACTTTATAAAGCCCGATATTAAGATTGCTATTCGATTTATAAAATAATTAAATTGGAGCACGTAAAAAAATCGGTTGTCTTTGTCAATAATTTATGGTATTAAATTATTGTTTCGAAAACTAAAACAAAACAACAAAGATTCTCGAACCAACAATCTTTTATCTTAATTGTTTAATCTCAGAATGCTTTTAAATACTTTTTGGTCCCATTCGGATATCATCTGTTTATTTTCTTATAGCGGACATTCCGAGATAACTCACTTCAACTTACTGACAGAGACCGGCGATGCACACAAAACGGAAATTTTTGTATTTCTTTTGATTGTATTTCAATGGAATTGCACGAAGAAAGTGCTATTCGCTTATAAATCGGATCTACAAATAAACAACAATCTGTACAAAAATAAAAATATCTACTAGTGAATAGTTGAATTGTTGGAATAGATAAATCGAGTAGATTTTCATTATGCATTTTATCATGTTGAAAATGTGAATATTCCGTTAAAACTTACATTAGAGGTGAATGTGGTGGCTTTATGTAAATTGTGCACAAACAAGCGTTTCTATGTGGTTTATCTGAGAATAACTCAGTAGAAACTGAGAATTGCAGGATCTACGTAACGAGCCGAGGACTAACTTAATCACATAAAATTAACCTGTTTATGCCCAAAACTCAACTATATACTAGCTCTATTATTCCCTATGCTTCTATATAAAACATTTCACATTATATTTGTCGAACATCTAAAAAGAGAATCTCTCCGATTTTATTGTAACTCAACTTATTATTTATATAATTCTGTTGATAAATTCGAGTTGAGCTCATCAACTTTCCAATTATTAACTTTATGTTTTGAGTTTGATTAAAATGTAATTAGGTCGTGCTTATACTTGAGGAATACCGCAAAAGACAAAAACTACAACACCTTGTCGGTGATGGAATGTAAATTAACAAACAATATGCGACAAAATAACGCCTTTCGAGAGGAATTTACAGTATAAAATGCAAATTTATTACGTGAAAAACTAAGAGAAAAAAAAGAAATCTACGAAATTGTGCGGTGTAAAATTGGCGGATGCGCCGGGCTAACTATGCAATTACGGTTTTTGTGACTGTTCTAGATTGAAATCAGGACTGTTTCATTACGATTGATGTATCGATCATTTGCCCCAATTTCTTTATTCACCCCACTTAACTCCAATTGTTTTGTTTACTTAATTTAGAGCGAATTGTAGCGATTCGAAGTCAATGTTCCTACAAGAATTTCTAGAAATTGATCGCCAATTTTTTTATGACTCAAGTTATTGGTGTTTGTTGTATGAACTATACGATTCTCGAGTTGTAAACTGGATAATCGGGAAAAATTTTTGATTTTTATCGTTCTCGTCAATTCGAAAACTTTTGTTTGAGATAAATTATCGAAAGATCATTGTTTTTTCTGTTATAATTGAGAGGTTTAGTGAGTTGATTATTTTCGTATATTGAACCTGATACGAATTATTTTGGATTATTGATTAATGTATTTAAATTTTTAATGATTAAACTGTAAAAATTAAAACACGCTCACGAGCTGCCAACAATTTTAAATATAATTACGCTATAACGGATAAATGGGGCGAGTTTTATATATAATTTTTTTAGCATCGTGTAATTAATGTAATAAATTTAATAAGCAAGAGCGAATGCAATTAAATTTTAAAATATGTGCGTCATGTTGGTCATTGTTGTAACAACTATTACCAAAAAAAACAACAATGTTCCTCTCATCCATAATTATTCGTTTTCGTCATTGTTGTTGCTGCGGATAAACAACAGCCCATCAACAACAATAATAATAACAATAATAATAAT
>JAZBGZ010000250.1:0-22871 GCA_037414795.1 Stenodera caucasica | reverse complement strand
AAAAAAAACGATCTGGAGAAAAAATACATGGAACGCAGATGAAAAACGTGAAGGTAGAAACGAATTGAAAAACATGTTGGAATAGTGTTTTTTTTTTTGTTGTTTTTCTTGAATAGATTGGATTCAATAGTGGATATTTTGTGGGAAATTGTCAATGATCGAATAGGGTACTTTTGGATAGTCGTCTTGTTAGATGTGACGTCATTAAAGTTGGCGGCCGTGGCGCCGTCAGTAGAGAACAGGCGGCGCGACGCCGACTGAAAACATTTGTATTCGTTGTACAACATACAGAAAATCCATAGAAACTTTCAGAATCCAGACATCAATGCTTAGATAAAACAAACTAGCTTAACATAAATATAAGACAAATAACTTAGTTTTGATACCAATTAAGTTGGAATTGTGCTTTTCTGGCAACAACGACTTAAGCTATAATTTCGTTAGAAAATCATCGATATTTTGTTCCAATTAATTGATGGATTTCAGATGGATAATCAACGGAAATTGAGTCTTATTTTAGTTTTGACTTATAATGTGGTTTATCTCGAACGATAAACTTAATCGTTATAAATTTTAAAATGACAAAGAAATTTTCTATAGAAAGTAATTTCCGGTGACAACTTTCAACAAGAACAAAACCGTTATTTTAACAAATGCGAACATAAAACTATGGAAAATCGATATTTCATCAATATTCAACAGAGTAGTCTCTTATTATCGATTTTATAGTGAATTTAAGCATTTGGACTAATCACACAATATTTAATCGTTGTTAGGTAAGAAAAAAGTTCAAGGTAAAATAGAAACGGAGTTTGTCTAATCCGCAACTTCACAGAGGCCATCATTTCGACTTCCGACACTCACAAAGCAGCTAACCAAGGACAGTATTAACATTTTAGTCCTTTGTGTCCCCACTGAAATATAAGCCGAGCTTAAAGGATAAAATGGAATTAGAGCACCGATTGGTCTTGTAATACTGCAGAACAAAACAAATAATGCTTATTTGCATTTTATGCGAATTGTAATCTCGATTGTTTTTTGTATATTCTTGGACCGAATCAGCTCCATGACAACCGTCTAAATATCAACCTCAACATTGAACAATACAATTTTTTTCTTGTAGCTGTATCGCAAATTATCCCCAAACTAATTTCCATTAGAACTTTAGAAAGAGTCTTGTAACGAAACTCCCACACTTCTATGATTTCGCAACCACCGCAAAAATTCCTTTAACGATGCCGGTTCTCTATGAAGAATTTCGCATTTGTTAGATGAATAATTCCGGTTTAGAAACTTTAATACAAAAGAGACTTTCAGTTTGTTTTATGTTCTGTTTGCTATAAAGTGAAAGGCCAGAATTCGATAAAGGAAATTCATTCAAACACACCGACTAAACTGGTCGTTCTAAAAAGGTCGATGGTCACTTCGCAAACTTCCCGACAGTTATCATAGAAGTTTCTCATTAATTTGGAAAGTGAATAGTGTTAATAAGTTTAATGACGAGCCACAGATCTAATAGATTCAAGTTAGGAATGTAGAGAGTTATTTACGACGCACCCCACTTCTATACATACATCTAGACTCTCTAATAGATTAAGTAACTCTCTCACTTTAATTCAATTATCTTATTGTTTAGTTAATGCACTCAAATATACCGATGCAACATTAATTGATCTCTATTAAAATCACAAAAGCCGATTATTATAACGGAATTTTGAACATTTCTTCGAATATGTCTCTGGTAACGTTTATGGAGATATTTGCGATTAACTAGAAGCTATTTGATCTTGTTGAGAATTTTGTTACGGTATCGGGCCATGTTAAGCCTAATTATCACCGGCCTAACGATTTCCACTTTCAAACTGTAACCATCGCATAATCTAATCTGATCTCGGTATATTACTTGATCCGAGCTCAACAAAATCGAAATATAATTTCATCGAATGATATTGAACGAATTAATAAAATATTTCTACTCTCAATAAAATACCATTAATCATATTCCACCATGATAAAGTGGTTTTTGCTCACTCATATATTCGACTAACTTGTAAAATGAACTATAAATTTGCGGCTTAACTATACATATAATTTTCTTTTCGCGTTAAATTAGTCGTCAATAAATTTATCATGATTGAATTATTGATTCAATGACTAATTCGAAGAGAAAAATTAATTATTAATGAAAAAAAGTTCGAATTTAGTTTGAGTAGTTTATCTTTAAAAGACTGTCTTGTATTAATTCTGGTGGATGCGCCGGGCGAAACTCCATTTATTACATACAAGTCGAACTTTGTAAAATACGAAAGCGATGAAATAGTTTTTCAAAAAGTTGCTTATTAATGTTTCAGACGCAATGCAAGTTTTTTTTTTTCATAAGGTTTGTGTCTAGCAATTTATAATTTATTCAGAAAAACTCTATTTGTTCGGTTTCGGTTCTAAACGGAAATTAAACTTCCAAGTTTACATATTATAGTAATCATACTCGCGCTCATTTCATCAACTTTAGTAACTAGAATGGGAACTAACATTAAATAAAGCTAGATAGAAGTTCAAAACAGTGGCAATTTCGAAATTTAAACTAGCTCTCAATTGTGGAAATTACCTGTTAATTCTAGCTCTAACCTCGATCTTTATTGAAAATCATAAAAAATAAGAGTTAATTATTGTGAGGATGTTAGGCTTCATTTGTTTTAATTAAAAATTTGATTCACTTTACGGATTATTCGGAAATGTCTGTTTAGCGATTGGTTGGAAGAATAATACGGAACAAAGTTGAACGTGAAATTGATAAAACGACTTGTTCAGAAAACGTTAGAGGGAATGTCTGATAAGGTGCAAGTGAATTTATGGCAACAATTATAAGGAAGCTTTTTGTTGTACCTGTTAGGTTTCGAGGTTGAGCCGGGGATCGAGTCAAACACTATAAAAAAAAAAATTAAACTAAACTAAGAAATTGTAGGCAACAGTTCTAGAATAATTCAAACAACAAAATCGAAGATCTTTCTCTCAATCATAATTGGTCTAATTCTAATTAGATGTTTGAATATTTGTCAATATTAAATGTCAGAAATGTAACACAATTTAGAGATCATTATTCAAAATTATGCCGAAATTAATCTACTAAATCAAATTGTGGTTGAATCCAATTCGAGTGTGTCATAGCAGTAAATCGGCCAATTGAAACGCTCTAACAGATTATGATGCATATCCATTTCCGGTCCATTTTACCTTAGAAATAGATTAACCATTAAATCGATCCATAGCGCAAAATAGCTCTCCCTCTCTCTCATTTGATAATAAAATCGAAATAATTCGATTAATCGTTGAAAAAACAATTTTGACCTCGATTCTTATTTCAATATTTGCATGTTTGGAATAATTTGATAGAAACACGAATATTTTTCCATTACTCTATTATAAAGTTTTACAATTTTGCTCGAATCGAAGTCAATTATTTAATTAATATCGAGAATAGTATTTTATAAAACATCAAAAATCCACTAGAAAGAAACAAGGAAACATGAATTTTGTATTCACATTTTATCCAATTATAAACTGATCTTATTATTTCTTCCACTTTACATGAACTTTTCCAGTAGAGCGAACATCTTTCTAGAAGTGCCACTTTAAATTTTTACGTGACTGTCAACCAGAATTTAATAATAATAATAATAATAATAATAATAGTAATAATAATAAAGTAATAAATAAACATCGTAGTATAACTTTATTAATGCGAAACGAATTCTGGAAAGAACACGGTCATGAATAAGGAAAATTCTATTTTAAGGCAGTAAGAGCGGTTGTAGATTAGTAATTGAATTAAGTCTCAACTTCCTTCAATTAGTCAATCTACTTCTTCTGATGTTGTATTCAACTCAAATGAGTCAACTCATATTTATTGTAGAATTTGAAGTAAATAAATTGGAATTTTATTCATTTGTCGTTGTAATTCTTGTTAAGTGTTTAAATATTTAAATCTGATCTCTCAACAATAACTTGAATAAATCAAAAGTTCATTATCCACAGAGCTTTTAATCACAGTTCCAATTTCTCTACAAATATAAGAAAATTACAGTAAAAGTTAAAATCAAGTCAAACTTAATGAAAAGTATCTTTTATATTTCCGTTTTGCCTTCTATCTATCTCTTTATCGTCAAAATACAAATAAATTGTATTTTATTAAAGTCGAAATTTTGCTTATACAAAACGGATATAGCGAAATAAAATTCTATCCATCGGAGCAGAACTATTTCCTTTCCATAAACCAAAAACTAGCATTGTTTCAATCGAAAAGTTGTATTGTTTTATGTAACTTTCGTAAAGTGCAAAACTAGATATTGGCTGACATCCGGCCATCGTAAAAGCTCAACGTTTAGTTTACGAATAATCTTCAAAGCGTTTCACTCAACTCATTATAGAGTTTAATGTTTCATTTCCCGGCATTTGTTCTATTATTTTAGATGATTTTTTTTCTTTGTTTTCGATAATTTTTGGTGATTGTCAATCATGATTGAAAAGCGAACGTCTGTGGTGTATCTTTAGGCGTTAGCGATTGAACAATTGTGGGGGAGTTAATGAAAAAGTTTCCACTTTGCTATTCCGGATGTCTGATGGATTTTTCTTTTAATAGAAGTGGGTGGATTGTTTTCGTTCAATGTCAGTTTTTATACGTTGATCTAGTTGAGGTCTCAAAAATAACGACAAAAAAACAAAAAAACTAATAACGGTAATGGAGGCCGATAGTTGATCGATTTTATCCCCGATATATATTTATATATATATTTCCCAATTCTTGATTAGTATTATGTTGTATTCCTGAATATAGGGGACGATTTAGCCGGCGGTCTTTCACAATGATCGGTTCCGCTAATTGAAACGAAACAAACCGATCCAATATAGTAGAAATGGACATTTTGATAATGCCCCCTTAAGGCTTTTACAAAGCTCAGTGTTCGATCAGTGGAATAACCGCACCAAGCAACTTTTGAATTTCATCCCTTATGAATTGGCTGTTTGTACAGTTGGGATCTTGGCTTCAAGGGCGGTTGTTGGTGGTGATTGTCCTTATACCATAGACGGAGACATTAGTCCACGTCCAAAGTCTATGTCACGTGCTTAATCAAACCAACCTATTAATCAATCTGGTCCGAGGCTATGTCGGCGCCACCTGACATCATTACATAACGCTACACTGTGTCGCAAGTTAATAATCCGTCATTGTGTAAATGTCAAAAAAAAAACCCTAACTACTCCATCAACAATGACGGAGATAATGGGGAAAAATCAACCGTACAACGCGGAATAATTCTAGCGAATTTCCCAATCATCTAATTTCGGAAAATCATCAATAATTGAATATCTCGAAGCTGTGATGATAACGGAAAAAATTACATGAATTTTTTTCAACAGAACCAACGTTATCATAAAGTGTCGTCTAGTTGAAATGTTCAACAATATCATTCTTATATATTTCACATCCTTCCTATATGAACGCTCTCCTGACAGGACGATATTAAAATTTCCCGCAGCAGTTACTTGAACTCTTATCCAGGTTCACTGGATAAGTAACTTCAATTTTTGTGACATTTCACAAGGAAAATTCCAATATTCTTATTGTTATCAGTTCGAATTGATTAATGTTGGGAATTGGCCGCGAACTAAGAATTTAAAAATAGTCGATACGCAAAAAAATCAAAGAAATATCAAACTTTCATATTATAGTGGCAATTGATTTTTTTCGTTGGTTTTCCAATCATTTTCAGTACGCTACAGTTAGTCTGAATGAGAATGAATGAAAACGAAAAAAAAAAAAAATGTTCGGAATAGCCTGGGAAATTCAGCATTTATATTTTCAATCTAACCACAAAAATCATTTTCTGCATCGCTTTTAGTTTCATTACAGAACATATTGTTGGGAATCGTAACAATACTCGATTTCCAAATCCACAATTTTCATTCGATTACAATAATGGGTTCGACGATGAATCAACTCTGTCCTATCCCCGAACATACGTCGCAGAAAAAAAAAACGAAAAATAAAATCAGTAATGTTCAATTCATCGTAAAATTCAATCACAAAAATTACATTAAAATTAAAATGAGTTTTTTGCCCGGAAAATCGAGTTTGTTGGATATAAATAAATATTTTAATATTTTCTATGATTATTAATACTCACCATTTTGTTGGATTCTTCATCAAGTTAATGCTGTTATAAAAAAATATACATGTAAGAAATCTTAGATTTTGAACAATATTATTAAGTTCATGCTTCATTATTAAAATACAATATTGAAAACTTACATTCGTGATTGATGAGGATCACAGTGATTTTGAGATGTAAGAACACAAAACATTAACACCAAGTTTTAAGAAAATATCAGTGAAATTTTTCATCTTCACTTTTATATTATATTCAAATCGCGATTTTAGCACTTTACACAGTTTAGAGTTAACAACAAAATTCACGTTAAAATTAGTTACAATTATCAACAATTCTAAATAATAGAGGCGATAAATATTCTTGAAATTTGGATTTTTATCGAATAGCGTAGCAATTTATTTCGTATAAGATTAGAAGATTGGGCATTAGAATCATGCGCAGTCGTTGGGAAATTGAATTTTGAAATTTTTCAAATAATTGGTGGGTACACGAAAAACTTATAAATAAATATTTGTAATTTAGACAGTGATGGGTTTTTCAATAGTTTCCGGAACATTTTCATGTCATAACTAATCGTTTTCATGTTTCAATATTTCAGAACTGTAAATGTCGAAGTTAACTTGGATCCAGTCCAGAACTGTCTATAAAGTATGGAACACTAATAATGTTTCGGATACCTAATTCTTCTAAAATCGAATAACCAATACCCCCCATATTCTCGTATAAAATCAAATATATATGGCATGAAGGAAAATCTGAAATAAGGTCGACAGAAATCGCTCCAATTTGTACCAGAAAAATTAGAAGAGAAAAAAACAACCAAATTGATCGATCGACTCGAATAAATCACTAACTCGCGTACAATTCCGATATTAAATAAAGACCGGAATCGAATCGAGATCGCAATCAAAATTGTTTGAAATTTTTTTATTTTTACGTAAAAAATAAGGGCCAATTTCGAGGAAAGTGCTCAGTAATGTTCGCATCACGCACAATCAACCACGTTCAATCGAAAATTTTTATTTAATACTTTCATATAAATATCCCATCGATCATTTTGTCAAAACGGTTCTCGTTTATATAAAAATGTGGGAATTTACAACACACTTAAATTACATATAGCGTTACTTTCCTGATAGACGATCGATCCACTTTATCCTTTTCGAGGGTGAATTTCCACATTCTTCGCGAAAATTCAAATTTTTTTTTTTCTATAAATATCACCTGTAGCTCGGATTTTTGCGCCAAAATCGGCCGATTTTGTCGCGAAATTTCGACCGAATGTTGAATTTATAATCAGTCCTTTGATCTAAACTGGATAGATTCAGTCGTTTGAATTTCAGGCTTTCAGCAATAAATTACAAGCTTATAAACCAAAAGTTGAAGTTTTAAGTGGTATTTTATCGTTAATACCAAAACAGCTCGACTTAAATGCTGTGAATTATTGCTGTAGATTCTTCAAATAAATTTTGATCACTTCTTCAGATAGAAAATAGCATTATCAAAACATAATTTATCATCAAAACTTTAATTAATTTATGGTGATAAAATCATCATCATTGAGTTGTGATCACAAGCGAAATCTGGAATTGTCGCTAGTGGATCAACATAAATTTCCTATATTTCTTAAATGAATGAGGATTTTTAGATGATCGTAAATAAGGCTACAATAAAAATGTATAGTGCGTTTTATAAAGGTTATATACAATACATATAATATTGTGCCTAGCATTCGTAAACAAATTTCCATGCCTAAAGCATAATGCTTTCCGATTCCGCGACTTACGGGTTTATGTGTTGTCTTAGGCTTTTCGGTTGATACCTCATTCGGCACATCCACGGTTTCTAAATGGAGAAGGCGGATATCTACAAGGAACGTGATTCGAATTAAACGACCCGAAATCTAATAAAATATACTCGTACTAAAGGTCTCTTGTCACTTCCATACAACCAAATATAATCCATATAGATATTTTATATTTTCAGGTCGAAAGTATCGAGAATATACGAAATTTATTTCAAATATTATTATCGCTAATTTACTTTTGGAAAGATGTTGAAGTGTTGCGTCGATTTTCAAGAATTTCCACTTTTCGAAAATCAATTAAATTGCAGCTTATATGGGATTTCCACAACAATTCCACTGTTTATTCATTACAAAATGTGATAGTTATGAAAATTGTGTGCACTATTTTATAGATAGAGGCCCCATTAAAGCAATTTATAGCATCCAATTTCGGAATGATAATTTCACCGGTAGAAACGGCGCTATTGACACATCAATTTATTATTCAAATCCCCCTATTTTGAAACAATGCCATTTCTCACATGTCCATCCTATATTTTGCATCTACATATAAGTGACAATCTCGCCACAATCCACCCCCAAATCTCAACTCTCTCTCTTTCTTACGCACACACAAATTTTAACTGTTACCGGAAATGCCAGCGACACCTGTTCAGATTAAGGAAATAAATCACCTGTTATTAAAACGATATTATCGAGTTAGGACATATTTTATCTAATTTTTTTTTACTAAGACCAAGAACTGTAGAGGATGGAATTTTCGAAATCTCTTTATTGTACCAAGATCTCTTCCTAAAATAAAACATTTCAATTAAGTTCGATATTGAAATTGGATGACAATATGACAATAATATTAATGACCGGAAATTGATTTTTCACAAAAAAAAAATCATCGTTCAACAATGTAACAAATTAATTTTCTTTAATGAAATTTATTGATTTGCTCCTGTTGATTGGACTATTCAATGTTTCACAAAACGAGCTTTGTTTTGTTTTGTTGTTTTGTTCCGACGATGTCTATTTAATTAAAAGACATTACAAAAGATCCATTGATTGATACATATTGAAATATTCAACTTGTTTATTGGTTTTTTATTTAGAAGATTTATTGTTTACAATTCCAAGTTATGTTTTGATCATAATTTTTTCGAAAATATGCATATGGTTCAATTAAATATAGTTTTGCTCCATCAAATGAATATATGTCGATCGTTCCATTAGTCCACTTATGAGTAGAAATCCGCACGTTGAAAGTAATTTTTTCAATGGTCCTTTTGTGGTTTAATTTGATAAATCTGCGCCCGGCGCATCCACCATTCTCAGCACACGGTCTATATTCTCCATCAATTCACAATGATGGTTGAGTTATTTCAATCAATTATCGATGATAGTTTTTATTTTATTCAAATAGAATTTGTGATTTGATAATTTGCATGCGGCGCATCCACCAATTTTCAATAACAAATTGGGAGTTGAATAATTCTCCATATTTAAATTCGTCAATCGCCTATATTGGGAATGGGGCGCATCCACCATTTTTACGTCCCCGATTATTTCAATTTTCATAGTTGCTGATTGTTCAATTTAACAACTCTCTTATTTTGAAGCCAATTACTATTTTATTCAAACATAAGTTTATTATTGTCGGTTTTTGTGCCCCAATTTCTCTAGTTTAGGGGATGAATTGCTCCTTGGAATCCAAGTTCACCACCGAATTTTGAATTTTGGGGCCAAATTCAACAAAGGAAACATCTATTGGAAGAAATTATGATTTTTATGGTTTTAGTTTTGTTTATTCAAGATAGAATTATCATTTTATTGTGCCATAAAATACTAAATATGGTCGTGTAAATTCAGAATGAATTGATGCATGATTCCCGTTATAATTATAAGCTGAAACCAAACAAGCATATTTATTAAAATCAAAATTGTGGGAGTTTCGTTGTTATTTTAGAGAATAGAACTCACGTAATAAAGTTAAATTGCTTTTGAATGAAAGCCAACAATAATTGCTGGAGGTTTAACGCAAAATAGAAACTGTCTCAATGTAAGTTTCACATTGGAATTCCAATTGAATTGTTTTAAACTGTAAAGCTGGTTTTTTTCAAAGACAAGCTACCGTTAAAGTCGAATTACTTTTATCTGAACACAGAAAGTTGAAATTGCAACAATATCGATAGAAAAAAGTCACAATAGTAACAAAAATTAATAATTGTATTTGGAGGTGATTTAAATGAAAAATGAGTTTGTCAAAAGTTGGATTTGGCAATGTTTTTGGCATTTTTCCCATTATCCCACTCATCACTCGAAAGCTTCTAATTATTTTCCAAGTTTCAACAAAGTTCATCGATCAAATAACCCCCATTGACGGATATACCCTTCTTACAGTCCGTCGAATCCGATTTTTCTCCAGAAAAAGAACTTGCAGGTATTTACATTAAAAGTAATAAATTATTCAGACATCATCCAATAACTCGTCCGTTGTGTTAAACTGATGTTTTAACGCTGTCAATTCGAGATTTCATCCGTTCTTTCGATAATCATCGAAGATGAGAGAATCATAATCACCACAACAATAAGGTGACATTTATTATAGGCTGTTTTGATGTTTCTTATCGAAACGGTAAAGTGAATTACTGACATTAGAATAAATTTACGTCTACTGAAAATACAAAACCCTCTTTTATTGCCAACTTGACAAAAATAATTTTTAATTTAATTCAATTCAAACTGGCATAAATGATTAGCCTTTATCTGATATTTGCTGTTACATTTATTGTTAAATTTTCGAGCTGTATGAAGGAATGGAAATTAGATTTATGTATTTAAACCTAATTTATCGACATTAAAATGCGTCTTTTTAGATTTAATTTCGGCTCTCAAAAATTTCCCTTGTTGTTGTTGTTGTTGTTGCTGTAATAAACATGAAACTCATGTGCAGATAATTCAACATACATGAATTTTTATTGCCGTTGAGAGAGAAAACCGACAAATATTCAGCTTCAGTTTCAGTATATATATTCCCTGGACAAAAGGGCCTTCGTTATCCTGTTGGTTAATATCGCCAAATTACAAAAAATTGCAGTAGAATCGATTCGTAATTTGAGACAAGTTAAAACTATTTAATCAATTGAAAATTGCTGATTGAAGTGCTATGTGAAGTTCGCTATTGTTTTTTTTCCAATTCTAAAGTTCCTAAGTAATCGAATTGCAATTAGATTTTCTCGGTGTAACTTTTCCAATATTGAATTTTCAACTTGTGCAATATCTTTCTTTCACACGCCTCAAATATACTCAGAGAAAAATAGTAGTTTTCCGGGAATTTCTTCGATCGTGAAATAATTAGAACGTCGGGTTTTTATTCGATAAAGTCATCAATTCCGAACTGATCTGAGGATAGTAACGGAATTACGTCGGCCCATTTTCCAACTACGTGTCACAATTTTTATATAGAATTATATATTTGTTTAGTACTCGTGAAAGCACAATGAAATAAGTTAAGTGAAAGTTCGAGAACGAGAGGAGAACATTATCGGTTCTTTCTTTGTCATTTCCCCCATATTCCCTATTTTCTCCACTCAACATTCGTCTGTTCTGTCACCGTCACAACTATACTGAACTTTCTAATTCTATCTTTCTGTTTCCATTCGAATTGGAGAGCTTATTGTCTCAATTCTTGACTTTACGTTTTCGTCCAACTTAAAATTTACGATGTTTTATCTTAATTGTTTAATCTAACTGGTTATTTTAGTTTGTACAGTTGAAATCTTGGAGACGACAACAGAATTTCTAAATTGTTGACATTATAGAACGCAATTTGTCAAATTATTCGGATGAGAATTCCAACCCTATTCGCATCTATGAGTTTCAGGAATTTACCGCAAAAATCTGCGATAATTGTAGAGGCTTGTAAGATATTGATGTCAATTTGGCTGATAATCTGTGATAATGGAGACAAGTTTGTAGCAAATCCGGTATAATCAAGTGGATCATTCATCAGTCTCAAGACTTCTGACGATTATCAGCTGGAAATCCTGCTCTTAAACATCTCAATATATTGTATATAAAAAAATTCCGCTTGTGTTTTCTATTCTCGAAAATTCTAAATTGAATATTTTCCAGCAACTCGAAGAACGAATGTCGAATTGGTTTTTGATGAAAATATCGAACGCGATGTCTTAAAGATACAATAAAGATGTCCCAAATTCCTTCCAAGCTTCCCTATAGAGACATATAGGGGCGATTTATAAACGGATTGGATCCGAGGAAAATAAACAATATTAATCTACATTTAATTCGATGTAGCAACAATTGAAATTGATTCCCGAATTTGATAAATCCAACAAACGGATATTTAGACTGTATCACCATTTAGTATAATATCGAAATAAGGCCTAAAGTATTGGGTAATTTCCACCATCATCACCATTATTCTCGTTCGGCGTTAAAAAGATTTTTTCGCTGTCGAATGCAATTGGCCTTGTTCGATTCAATCTCCTGCCTACATTTTTATGTAAATGGACCATCGATCATTCCAGCTTGAACCGCTACATTGAACAACTTTTAGCATAAACGAAATTTACAATACATCGATTCACATATCGTCGATATTTAGAGGGTTTTTTAAGGGTTGAAATCTTTTATGTGAAGCTTGATATTAAACTCTATATCACTATTATTGTGTATTGTGGTGCAATAATAATTAAACTACGGTGCATTGCGACTTGTAATTTACAAAATCATGTTGAATTACTGCAGCTACCATTTGGCAAAATAATAAAAACAGAGGATCAAACTACAATTAAAAACAAAGAAAACTTGAAAAACTATTGTCTAGTTTGTATAGTTAAATTGGCTGCAAAACTACATTTGGCAAAAGTTCAATAATCCGCGAAATTATTTACAATACTAAAATTTTGTGTTGAAATGTAAAAGATGTTCCTTTTGAAAATTTTGCACCAATATAAAACACTTTTATTCCACTTTTTCTTCTACTTGAAATAAATCGTCCATGAACATAAACTACGACGTTAAATTGAAAACTTTCGAAATAAATTTTAGGTGTTGAGTTTACTTTGTGCTTGTAGTTGTATAGTTTTGTGCATTTTCACTGTGGTAGTTGTGACGTCGGAGCAGGTGAGGAGATTCACGTAATCAAATTCGAGCACTCGACCTGCCCAACAACTACGTTTCAAGTGGATCAGCCGGCGAAAACTTTGCAAATCTTCTAAAAACCAACCAAAAACAAATCCCCAAAGGAATATTATTGGCTAATTGATGACGTGGTACTGTATCTGGTTTAGTTCCAAGACGATTCTAGATGGCGCGTACGTTGCGAAATGATCTAGTCAAACAAAGCATGGTCGTAGCTAGTTGCCGGTTTGTTTGACCTCCTCCGGGACATTCAACAAAATAAACAATAGCAGGCCGATTCGGACATTCTATTCATTTGTTTAAAATGGCAACAGATCCTTGGATAAACTTTATTTATTTTTGTTTTGTTGTTATTTTTACAAATAGAACAAGAAAAGACCAGACAATTTAGATAATAAAATTCAATGTTATCAAGAACTTGGTGGTCTTTTATTCATTTTTTCTCTTCTGTTTCATTGTTGTTGGCCTTTTGTAATTTTTTTTTTTTTTGTGATAGAAATTGGAATCTTTCTCTTCTCAGGTGCTTAATGGATTTATACCCCATTTCTTCATCTTATTTTTTCTTCGAAATTACTGAAAATGGATGCGGTGTATATACGATGATATTACTTATACTGAAACATGAACTGGGCTCGTAATTTTAACAAAGTGCGAACGAGCAAGTTGATATAACTATAAAATGCGAGAGCACGAAGACGCTTTGAACGTTACGTTGTTTATACATAGATCTATATATATACAGAACGTCCACTATACGGTTATTAATCCGCTGATTCCTCTCCACTACGGAATAGTCCTTCGGATTTATTCCTTTAGCTCCACTCACAGTTGGAGGGTATCGGTGAAGTTTATCGATATTGTATCAGTTTTCCTTGTATTCTCTCGGATTAAGTTGGATACAAGATACCACCGGTGTTCCTGAAATTGAGTCACAAAATCCAATCCAAATCTTCAATTCTTTCAGTTTCTTTGAATTCACAACAAAAATTAATGAGGATATATAAGATTCATACTTCCAGTAAAGAGTTCTCTTTTGTAGAATCTTTTCCGAATTAATTGTCGTGCAACGGACATTCTGTATATGTTGCAACATTCTAAAACTTCACATCTTGTCTTAGCAATTTCAGGTATCAAACCAAAGACGTATCATATATCAAACAATTTTGCTATAAATATATACGTGTTAGCTTGTTTCAAAGCTTAAGTATACTTTTATGTTCGATTGAATACGATAAAGAAATTCAAAAGAGAGAATCCACCAATTATAATTAATGAGCCAAAGCACGTCATTGCTCCTAATCAGTGGTTTGAATTAAAAATTAATTTGTATTGAATTGCTAGAACGTATCCATCATGATGAAATTATGACACTCACCTGTTCACAAGAGTTAACACATTAAGACGGTAATCATGAAATAATTACTAAAGTACAAACTGTCTGAAACTGCCGTAATTTCTTGTTCATGTTCCTCCTTTATGCAATAGCTAGGTACCAACATTTCAACATAAAATATTCACTTTGTTCCACTTAAAATATAAACATTATACTCGACTACAACAGTAAAACAGCTTTTCCAACTTATTTATTATGCTGGGAAAACGAGTCGTTTAGTTTGAATATTGTGCGAGAAAATCTGCACAACTATCTGATCAATTGTTTAATAATAATAATAATAATAATAATCGTCAGGGGAAAATTGTTGGATTTTCTTAGACGACAATGTGAATTTTTCGTGAAAATGATCAAGATTGATTTAACGCCAGAAAGACAATCTCACTTTTTATTGCCGACAAGATAGCTTTATTACCGTTGGGAATTATACGGTCTATGTTGACTTTGTAGTCGTGGGCAATTTCATTTATAATCTTCGGTCGATAAGTTGAAGAAATAAACAGAATTTATGAGCGTTATTGACAATATCCATCGTAGATTAAATTGAATGTAATTAATTTACTACTAGAGAATTTTATTAATCTGCAAAATTTATGAATTTCCGGAAGATTAGGTTTTTTCACCGTCCAAATATTGGATAGCAATATAGATTTATAGTTGGACTTCCTACAGTTTTGCGGTTTGGTCACAGATGTTGGGAAAGTGGAACTATTTATTTGTCGGAATAATTTCATAAATTTCATCGAATAGACTCAGTTACTGGCAAATGATCTCAATTATAATTTAGCCGCAATTATCCAGTTGACGTGATTTGTGAAGAAGAGCAGCTAATCTTGAGAATATCTCATTATTGAATTATTCAATATAATTTCCCTATTTTCGACAGAACAAAAATTCAAGAAAACTAGAATTTCTTCTAGAAAATAGAATACATTTTCTTTGATAGAGATGTGAGTTAATTCGTAAATTGTTTTTAGTTCGCCAGACTTGATTGCTTAGCGAACAAATCATAGAAATCCAATTGTTGGCAATTGTGCAAATAATAGATAACTGACCATAGAATATCGGATAGTTCGTAAAACCACAAATCCCCATTTTTAACGTATATGCCTGATCAAATATGAATAGCCATATATCTGTATCCTATGTATTCTGTAACAGATATAACCACTTCCATTTCCAAATTGCATTCAACAGTGTAAATGTAAATTTTCACGGTTGAATTCCTGTTTTTAATTGCCTGTTGTTTCTTTATTTTATTTATTTGTACGTTTCAATGCCAACGTTCCAGAACTATTATTTTCCGTTTTCACCACACCCGAAAATCCACCATATAAAAAACTGGTCGTGTATTTTTCTACAAGAGAAATCAGAACGGAACAGAATTGATTCCCCATTCAATAATTTAATTATTGAAATCGAATTATTGTATTGACTGGATCTTTTTCGATCAACACACACACACACGCACTCTATTGACAACCAAAAATGGAATCGAAACGAGAATTTGATGAGAATCAGGCGAATTTTAATCTTGTTTTGATATCTAGTGAGTGAATGGTTATATTTTTTTTTGTCGACGTCGTCAATTGAAATCGAATGAGTAATACGAGGGAATTGCCAGTTATTGGTATTTTGAAAGTGGTGAATATTGAATTCTTATGCAAATTTACATTTCTACAATTCGTGGATAGTCGACAATTAGATTTATCACTTGAAATTTCTCAAATTTGAAATACTCCACGTTTATATTTTATTGTTAGTTTGATAAAGATGCAATAATATTATTTTCAACAACAGTTTTGGAATCTACACAAGTTCTCTCAGTTAATCTCAAATAACATAGTAGTGCACTTTAGAGCCTCTCTATTCTGGGATCTTTTCAAAAGATTCCCACTTCTTATCATATAATATACGACTACAATAAGCTATTTTAGTTGGAAATTCAGCGATTCAAGCAGCAATTTCACACAGAAATCGGAATCAATTCGATTCTTCAAAATTTACATCGAAAAATATCTAATAATAAATAATAATAATGATGTTGAAGATAATTATAAGTAGAGAGCTCAAGTTTTATGTAACAATATCGAAATTAATGTAAATAGCTTGCTTGCAGTAGCGAATAACGTTTCGTATTTCAATGAGCTAATGGGAAAGTGGAGTTTATTTCAATAAAAATCATCGTCTTTTGTGAATTTCCAAATAAAATTCTCTATTCTGCAATAAAGTCTGCATCTAGACCAACCCCATCTATTTCGCTTTGTTGTTTCTATAAAGATTTATAATTTAGATGATGTGAGTTATAAGTAGGGACCGGATATTTTCCCGTACAGCGGCACATGGAAAGGTAGTCTCTAGAAAAATTAAATTACGAGTAAAGCGGCACATCAGTAATTAATGTAAATAAACTAGTTCTCCCATAAATCGACCATGTTTTTCCATAGAAATAGGGATAAATTTTAGAAAAACAGCGAATTGGTTAAACTGTCAAAGTAATCTAGCAATATGACTTCTAAAAAGTGGGTGTTTGATTTTATTGAATCCATATTAAAATTTTCCTCCCCTCTGTCATTGTCTCATAGCCGCATCGTATAGGACAAAAAATTAATTAATGTCAAAATAAACAAATTCACTCATAATAATTAGCGTACATACTGATGCGACAAAAATATGACAATTCATATTTTTGTCGTATCAATATGTACGTAAATATTTATGACTCAATTTGTCTATTTTGACATTAATTATTTACTCTTCACGGTGCGCCTATGAGACAATGACAGAGGAGAGGTAAATTTCAATATGGATTCAATAAAATCAGACACCTACTTTGTGAAAATGCCGTTGCTAGGTTGTTATTTTGATAATTTAACTGACTTGCTTATTTTTCTAAAATTGATCCCTATTTCTATGAAAAAACATCATCGATTAGTGGGAGAACTAGTTTATTTATATTAGTTACCGATGCGATTTTTCTAGAGACTACCTTTCCCTGTGCCGCTATACGGACGAAGTTCCGGTCCTTAGTTATAAGCTATAATGCCCGTTTTCTTCATTCGTAGTTAAATAAATGGAATAGCTAAACCGGTACTACTACTAGAGTTGTTCCGTGAATGGGTTTGAAAATAAGGGAATCCCCAGTTTAACCGGAGAGGATAGCTAACTACGAGTGAAGAAAACGGGCATAAGTGAGGACCGGATCTCGCCCTTTAGATCGGCTATGAAGTAGGTAGTCTGTAAAAAATTTTCATTAGAGCGGCACATCATCAACTAATATAATAATGAAGTCAGTTCCACTAACTTTCATAGAAATAGTGATAAATCGTAGAAAAATAACAGGTCAAAATAAGCTCGCGATGTCATTCCTAAAACGCAAATGTCTGAATTTATTGAATCCATATCGAAATTTTTCTTCCCTCTTCAATTGTCTCATAGGCGTATCATGTAGGATAGAAAAAAAGTCACAATAAAACAATCTGTCAGTTGTTTATTAATTTATTATATTCAAGTTATAATTATTATTGAATGAATAACAAATTATCATGTTGCAGTTTAAGAAATGTCGTCTAACTGGCTGAAAAAACCAACATTGAGCCGAACTCATAGGTGCGGTATAAGATTACTGGAGGCTGTAACTTTGTAGATTTTTTTTCGATTTCAAGTCTTATTAAATCGACTATAATACAAAACCCCGGTAGTATCGAAAACATTGTTGCTTTTGTTTATGAAGACACCTACAGACGTATCCGATTATGTAAAGCTGAGACTTTGTTTTCACAAACTTCTTATATCAACATTGTGCTTTGTAGCTTCAGATCTTGGTGAATATATATGTGGAACTATTGGAGTTTTGTCTCCAATAAAAAATAAACTCGATAGTTTCACCTATTCAAAATCAAATTTAATCTGTACGGCATACATTTAGGCCCATCCTTTCGTAAATATAGCCAAGACTTCGTGTAAATATCACTAGAGCTATGCAATTTACGGTTGAAGATACACATATCTATGTTGGGATTGTAGATGAATTTTCCGGTAATATTGTCGACGAATAGATATGTTTATGGAAAAATCGATTGAATTTACTTACCTAGCAAAATTTGAAGGATCTCAAGGGAAATAGAGAGGTTTATTTCAAATAACGCGTCGATTATTTAACGTCCATTTAATCCCAAATTTATTTCATTATTATATATTATAATAATCAATAAATAACTGAAAATTTATATGTATATACATATATAAAATTTATTTGTTTATTTTTTGAATTTCTCCATTAATCTCCTGTTTTTATTATTCCCATCATCTAGACGACTAGTTGCAGCAAAATTCATCACAATTATTAAATTTTTTTTTGTTATTATAATTATTACAATTATGGAAGAAATACAATTAAAAATAAAATTGCGCAAATTATTTGTCTTTTTTTTTCAATTATTACAATAAACCGAATGGTAACAATAATAAAGTGATAATAACACTAATTCTAGAAACTACATTGACTCCATTTCCACTTTGTGTAACTATTGGAAAATTTCCACACACATTATTCGTAATTAAGAAAGAAAAAAAATAAAATAAATTGATCTCACCTCTTGCTGGAATTGGATCTTTGATTTTGTACGAATTAAATTCAGCATCACGTTGATAAAGATCACCAATTTGCGCCACACATCTCAAATTCAATCTACCATTAACGAAATGCGATGGGAATAATGGCAAATCGAGGAATGTATCGCTCCAATATAATTCCTGTATAGAATGTTTATGAGTGACGCATTTATCGCACACCTGTAATTTAAGAAATTAAAAAAACATTCGATTATTTATTATTCACGAAAAATAATAAATTGGCAATTGGCAGATATACGAACGATCGTTGCTTTCTCGACAAAATTTTATCTGATCGAATGTCTTCAATAAGGGTTGAGATTTTTATAAAAATCGTCAGTACTCTAAGCGAGTTTTATTGTAAATGAAGATTGCAAAGAGAGATCTGTAAGTTTCTCTAATGATGTAAGACTGGAATCAGCAGAATGTGATTCTCTCTAAATCAGCGACTCGCAATTTATTCCATGAGAATTTTCAGAAAATTCCAACTTTTTTCTAAAACAACGTTAACAATTGAGATGTCGAATTTGAACATTGCGGTGGAGATCTTATCGCTAATCTCCAAGGAAAATTATGACAATTTCCGAAAATTAGTCTCAATATAAACTTGACTTGCACAAAAAAAATTTGATAATTCGCCTAAACTCGTCAGAAAATTCGCTTGATTTCTTTCGTAAAGATAGTGGAAATATAAGAAGATTCTTATTGACTCTAGAAATTCTTGGACTTGAATCAAGGAAACGTTCCTTTATCTAATGTCGTGCTCATATCTACGTATGTAAATTAGAAACGAATTCTTGTAAATGTAATTATAGTTGTTCAAGTATTCTCATAATATAGACAGTAGGATTATCTTGTATTAAATGTTACTAAGGTAGATTTGTACAGCTTCGAGGCTCCATTAATAGCATTAGATCCATTCAACTCATACTCCTAAAACAAACCCTTGTCTTTACCTATAAACCATCTATAATCTTGTGGCCTTTACAATAGAACATTGTATTTTATTATAATCACACCACAATGCTCAATTCGTTATAATTAAGGCGATAATGGATCATTAGTATTTATCGAATTAATCAGATTATAATTTAATTATTTAATTTTTAATATAGTGATGCAGTTTTGGTGGATGCGCCGGGATTCGAGGTATTAAACGCATTAAATTCAAACTCACCCGACAGTTTAAGCTAAACGATATAAATTTTCACAGTTATATAAGCCTATTAAAAGTGATAAAATACAATGATTATTAGTTTCGGATAATGACCTGAAATTTATATTGCAGCAATAAAGGTCGAAGTCCATAAGGAAACAGACATTTTTCGACACAAACTAGTCGAGGATTTAATAAAAAAAAAGTGGAGAGTAAACAATAATACATATAATGGGTAAATTATTGCAAAAGTGTGATATTTCTCCTTTTTATGTTCAAATAATGTATTTGAAGCGAGTGGATCTTTTATTTTTAATTCAAACAATTTGATAGATCTTTGATTTCTGATGGTTGAGATGTCGAAAAGTGATAACTCAATCAGATTTTTGCTAGTAAATTACATTTATTTTTTCCTATAATCTGCGTCACAACAGACAACTTTCTATAAAAGGACAAACAGTACAAAACTAACTCTAGTCCTTTGTTGTCCTTTGATAAACTCACCACAATATTGTTGAGGAAAAATGTCAATGTTGCAGCTGGTCGGGATGGTGGCGATGAACAATTCGCTCTCAATATATCGCCGCTATCATAAAAACTCTTCTCCGTATTCAATGTAGGCGGATGATTCGGCAATACTTCAATCAATAAAAAATTAATAATAAATCTTTTGACAAATAAATCGAATTGATTATAATTACCGACGACTAGCATATCTTTGGAAACAGCATGTGTTGAAAATAATGGCGCATCTGTGGTCACTTCGCAGGTGAACTTTCCCGATAGATTGAATCCAACTTCCCTTAACACCACCTGATGTTCATTCGACTGTTTCAACTGCAATTGAGTCCCACATTATTGAATAATTCATTTATTAAGCGTGATAGAATTAAGGCGGTTTTTCTCAATTTTTGTATTCCTGAATCGATTTCGATATCAGTTTCGCATTAATGTCGAGATGTTTGCTAACAGAAGTGTTCGAATAAACAATGATCACAAATCATTGTGACATTAGTTGTGGATAGGACAGTGATGAGACTGACCTTATCTTCTATTCTCTATTCTGGCTGGTTTCGAGTCCTGCTGGTTTACTGTTTATTTTAGTTACATCTACTGGAGTGGTTCACAGTTACTATCAGAAACAGAATTTACAGCTAAAATGTATGACTGGAGCACTCAGGAATACAAAATATTCAATTAATCTCGGAATTTACTCGAATCTAATCAAAACTGTCCCGAAAACTTTCTTAATTAATTCGTCCCATCTCCGAAGAATTAACAATCGCTTATTTTATGTACAAAGTCGAAGCTCTAAAACACAGTAAATTTGTAACTATCGGATAGAAGAGCTCAACAAATAATTATCGTAAAATATCCACTTGTGATCAAATATTTATTTTATTTACATTTTACCCATATTTATAATCAATTTACTATAAATACTCACATCAACATGTAGTCCTTGTAATGGGAAAACTTTCGTACTTGGATGTTCTTTCGGTGTGTATCTGTAAAATTCCCGCTGGCCACGATACCATTTGACGCAATACAAAGGGGCATTTTCCAAATCGTAACTGCAACGTAACGTTGAATCCTGGCCTAATTGGACGACGCGCGGCTCAATATCCAAAACTACATCTTTTAAACAGAAAACAACTGGAACAAAAAGTTGAATTTTTAGTTAAACGTAAATATTTCAATATTATTCGATGAAATAGAACCATTGAAAATCTTCTCGTCCAAGCCAACTAATTTTTCTAACCGTGAAAAATCATCGTAATTTTAGACAAGTGGACAATTTTGCATAAATGCAATTACAATTTTTGATATAATAGGAGCTTTAGTTTAGTCTGTTTATGAGAGGATTTGTTGGAGAGAGATTACGCTGTTTCGAATGCATAAAATATACGGATGGCAAAAAAAAATAAAGAGAGGCCCTATTCTCCCGTTTATTGAAACGTCGCCTGTGAAGCAAATAAAAAATATCATATTCTTGAATTTTATGTATGTACTTATATCGGAATCCTTGCTGCGATAAGAATATCCCAGTCGAAGAATATTGTCCAATTTTTATGGGCCTTTTAACAAAAACTCGCATATTATAGTGACTGTTGAAGCGGCTTCTTACAGTATCACGATCTGTTTATCAATAACAACGATATTATACTAGAAATTTAATAATTATTAGATGAAATTTTATTCAAGTTCTGGGATAAAGTGCCTAAACTATTCTGGCCCTTTTCCGTTCCAGAGATTTACTATAAATTGCGAAATATATTATAGTTGTACTATAAAAGCTCATCATTCAATTTCATGCATCACATCCGTCAATTTTCCGATGAGAATTCCAACTTGAAAGAGAAGGATCTTGTTTAGTAGCTAATGTTCAGATTTCGAACGATTGTTTGGTGGATTTCTATCACATTGAATCGAGAAAGATCTCTTCAAAACTCAAATATTTCATTGGAAATTCGGTTTAGTGTTTTCCACTTTATACATATATACATTGATGTTCACTAGCTAAGCCATCGCTTTGATTATTCAATTCAGCAAGTTTGAATTGTCTGCGTTATAGAGGGT